>CM053035.1:2864151-3039151 GCA_028564925.1 Lithobates sylvaticus
AAAATGATGTTCACATTTGCTGTGTCAGGTTTGGAGATGGGAATAAGGATGAAATTCCTCCATCCCTCCTTGTCCCGCAACCCACTGAAGTTGGCCCAGAACCTGTCTAAGTCAGACATGAGCTTAAAGCTGACATCATAACCTTGTCTGTCCGGGAGATTGATGACCGCCAGTATGTCTGCAGGCGCAAACCCCATCTGATGACACAGCAACTCCCTTACTACAAACCTCCTATCAGGGAGCTCCTCTCTGGAACCCCTATGCTTAAATCTCACCACGTTCCTCCTCTTAAAAGCCTGACCAGTATAACTGTTACTGGTGGAAAAAGAAGGGGCCCCACGGCTCCAGGCATTCCGAGGAGGGACATGGCCAGATGGACCAGTGTTCCCTTGTGGAGCAGGTGGTGGAGCCACCAAAGGGGGGAAGTCCTGAGGGTTATTCTGAACTGACTCCTCCATCGCTACATTCTCAGAGCCCTCAGACTGCTGATGACCCCATTCAGATGTACCAGCATTAGTATCAATAGCATCAGAATTGTTCACCACATCAATATTAGTGACATCATCACTGCACCTCATATCATCATTACTGGTTACCCCAATGTTACTCCCACCATGAACCCCAGTCACCCCAGCATGGCCCCCACCATGCACCCCAGTCACCCCAGCATGGCCCCCACCATGAACCCCAGTCACCCCAGCATGGCCCCCACCAGGAGTACTAGTGACATCATCACTGCACCCCATATCATCATTACTGGTTACCCCAATGTTACTCCCACCATGAACCCCAGTCACCCCAGCATGGCCCCCACCAGGAGTACTAGTGACAGCAGCACTGTTCTCACAGTCCATGTGCTGGGAGTCCACCATGTCACTCCTCTGAGTCTCCTGTACTGTGAATGTCTGCTGGGTTATGCTAAGTCCATCAGGAGGATCTGCTCCAACCTCACTGTCCTCCAGAGGATGCAGAGTCTTCCCTTCAGGAGACGCATGTGGTGGCTTTGTGCGTTGGACTGGTTCCCCAGAGTCTGACTCTGTAGAAGATTCAATCCTTCCACTCAATCCCGCCTCAAATCGATCACGATTGCGGTACACCTCCGCCACTGGTCCCAGTTCTTCCAGAACAGCATCAATGTCCCTTGACACACCGGCCAGTTCAATGCCCAGGGAGTTCAGTTTACTGTCATATAAAATGTCTTTCTTGGGGTTGGCAGCTTTAAGTCTATAGACAGAATCAATCTGCTTCTGGATCCTGGCCTTGGCTTTTCTCAGGGTCTCCATTCTTTTCACCAGGGAAGGAATTTTATCAGCCAGGTGCAGCGCAGGTTCAGACTTTAACCCCTTCTGCTTCGCAGCTGCAGGCCGCTTGAAGTCCTGATCCACCTTCCCATTACCAGTGCTGGGCTGAGGGGCTCTGCTGGGTGTAGATGGTTTCACTGGGGCAGGTTGTGGAAAATTATTACCACCCTCCTCTTTATTCTGCTGAAGCTTAGAGCGCGATGAATGTCCCTGGCCGCTGCCCACCATTACACACTGCTGTAAGTTCTCTTTAATTGTTTTCTGTTCCAAGGAAGTTCTGGTGTATCTGCGAGGAGTACTGGGAGAAGCCGAAGTCTCTGCTCCATTCTGAGCTCTATGAGCTGCACTGTGCTGGGCTTGCTGTGGTTGTAATGGCTGACTGCCTTGGATCACCCTTCCAGAGCTTGGACTGTACTGGGAGGTATTAGTGTGTTGCTGTACTGAATGAGCCCCGCTCTGCGGGGACTGCAATGACTGGCTGGACTGAGCTGCACTTCCAGAGTTTGGACTGCGCTGAGCAATAACATGTTGCTGACCAGACTGAGCTGCACTGTGCTGGGCCTGCAATGGCTGACTGGACTGAGCTGCACTGTGCTGGGCCTGCAATGGCTGACTGGACTGAGCTGCACTGTGCTGGGCCTGCAATGGCTGACTGGACTGAGCTGCACTGTGCTGGGCCTGCAATGGCTGACTGGACTGAGCTGCACTGTGCTGGGCTTGCTGGGCCTGCAATGGCTGACTGGACTGAATAACATCATCAGACTTCTTCTTATCTGTACTTTTCACAAAAACATTTCCACGTCTACTTACAGTCTCTGCAGATTGCTTCCCATTCCCAGAACTCTGTCCTCCTGCTTCACCACCAACCACAGCTTCACCTGACAGTCCTTGTGTAGGCCGGAAAGCCTGGGACTCTCCTGGGAGACATCCCCGCCCAGGGGAGCCCAACCCTGGGCTTGTACCAGACATCCTGTACATGTCCTGTATGTCGGGTGTAATTCTCGGTATCTCCTCTTATTCTGTATGTATGGACTCTGCACAGTACTACTTCTCTTGTCCTGTATGTCGGGTGTAATTCTCGGTATCTCCTCTTATTCTGTATGTATGGACTCTGCACAGTACTACTTCTCTTGTCCTGTATGTCGGGTGTAATTCTCGGTATCTGTTCTTATGCTGTATGTATGGACTCTGCACAGTACTACTTCTCTTGTCCTGTATGTCGGGTGTAATTCTCGGTATCTCCTCTTATTCTGTATGTATGGACTCTGCACAGTACCACTTCTCTTGCCCTGTATGTCGGGTGTAATTCTCGGTATCTGTTCTTATTCTGTATTTATGGACTTTGCACAGTACCACTTCTCTTGCCCTGTATGTCGGGTGTAATTCTCGGTATCTCCTCTTATTCTGTATGTATGGACTCTGCACAGTACTACTTCTCTTGTCCTGTATGTCGGGTGTAATTCTCGGTATCTGTTCTTATTCTGTATGTATGGACTCTGCACAGTACTACTTCTCTTGTCCTGTATGTCGGGTGTAATTCTCGGTATCTGTTCTTATTCTGTATGTATGGACTCTGCACAGTACTACTTCTCTTGTCCTGTATGTCGGTGTAATTCTCGGTATCTCCTCTTATTCTGTATGTATGGACTCTGCACAGTACTACTTCTCTTGTCCTGTATGTCGGGTGTAATTCTCGGTATCTCCTCTTATTCTGTATGTATGGACTCTGCACAGTACCACTTCTCTTGTCCTGTATGTCGGGTGTAATTCTCGGTATCTCCTCTTATTCTGTATGTATGGACTCTGCACAGTACCACTTCTCTTGCCCTGTATGTCGGGTGTAATTCTCGGTATATGTTCTTATTCTGTATGTATGGACTCTGCACAGTACTACTTCTCCTGTCCTGTATGTCGGGTGTAATTCTCGGTATCTGTTCCTATTCTGTATGTATGGACTCTGCACAGTACTACTTCTCTTGTCCTGTATGTCGGGTGTAATTCTCGGTATCTGTTCTTATGCTGTATGTATGGACTCTGCACAGTACTACTTCTCTTGTCCTGTATGTCGGGTGTAATTCTCGGTATCTCCTCTTATTCTGTATGTATGGACTCTGCACAGTACCACTTCTCTTGCCCTGTATGTCGGGTGTAATTCTCGGTATCTGTTCTTATTCTGTATGTATGGACTCTGCACAGTACCACTTCTCTTGCCCTGTATGTCGGGTGTAATTCTCGGTATCTCCTCTTATTCTGTATGTATGGACTCTGCACAGTACTACTTCTCTTGTCCTGTATGTCGGGTGTAATTCTCGGTATCTGTTCTTATTCTGTATGTATGGACTCTGCACAGTACTACTTCTCTTGTCCTGTATGTCGGGTGTAATTCTCGGTATCTGTTCTTATTCTGTATGTATGGACTCTGCACAGTACTACTTCTCTTGTCCTGTATGTCGGGTGTAATTCTCGGTATCTCCTCTTATTCTGTATGTATGGACTCTGCACAGTACTACTTCTCTTGTCCTGTATGTCGGGTGTAATTCTCGGTATCTCCTCTTATTCTGTATGTATGGACTCTGCACAGTACCACTTCTCTTGTCCTGTATGTCGGGTGTAATTCTCGGTATCTCCTCTTATTCTGTATGTATGGACTCTGCACAGTACCACTTCTCTTGTCCTGTATGTCGGGTGTAATTCTCGGTATCTCTTCTTATTCTGTATGTATGGACTCTGCACAGTACCACTTCTCTTGCCCTGTATGTCGGGTGTAATTCTCGGTATCTGTTCTTATTCTGTATGTATGGACTCTGCACAGTACCACTTCTCTTGTCCTGTATGTCGGGTGTAATTCTCGGTATCTCTTCTTATTCTGTATGTATGGACTCTGCACAGTACTACTTCTCCTGTCCTGTATGTCGGGTGTAATTCTCGGTATCTGTTCTTATTCTGTATGTATGGACTCTGCACAGTACTACTTCTCCTGTCCTGTATGTCGGGTGTAATTCTCGGTATCTGTTCCTATTCTGTATGTATGGACTCTGCACAGTACTACTTCTCTTGTCCTGTATGTCGGGTGTAATTCTCGGTATCTGTTCTTATGCTGTATGTATGGACTCTGCACAGTACTACTTCTCTTGTCCTGTATGTCGGGTGTAATTCTCGGTATCTGTTCTTATTCTGTATGTATGGACTCTGCACAGTACCACTTCTCTTGCCCTGTATGTCGGGTGTAATTCTCGGTATCTCCTCTTATTCTGTATGTATGGACTCTGCACAGTACTACTTCTCTTGTCCTGTATGTCGGGTGTAATTCTCGGTATCTGTTCTTATTCTGTATGTATGGACTCTGCACAGTACTACTTCTCTTGTCCTGTATGTCGGGTGTAATTCTCGGTATCTGTTCTTATTCTGTATGTATGGACTCTGCACAGTACTACTTCTCTTGTCCTGTATGTCGGGTGTAATTCTCGGTATCTCCTCTTATTCTGTATGTATGGACTCTGCACAGTACTACTTCTCTTGTCCTGTATGTCGGGTGTAATTCTCGGTATCTCCTCTTATTCTGTATGTATGGACTCTGCACAGTACCACTTCTCTTGTCCTGTATGTCGGGTGTAATTCTCGGTATCTCCTCTTATTCTGTATGTATGGACTCTGCACAGTACTACTTCTCTTGTCCTGTATGTCGGGTGTAATTCTCGGTATCTGTTCTTATTCTGTATGTATGGACTCTGCACAGTACTACTTCTCTTGTCCTGTATGTCGGGTGTAATTCTCGGTATCTGTTCTTATTCTGTATGTATGGACTCTGCACAGTACTACTTCTCTTGTCCTGTATGTCGGGTGTAATTCTCGGTATCTCCTCTTATTCTGTATGTATGGACTCTGCACAGTACTACTTCTCTTGTCCTGTATGTCGGGTGTAATTCTCGGTATCTCCTCTTATTCTGTATGTATGGACTCTGCACAGTACCACTTCTCTTGCCCTGTATGTCGGGTGTAATTCTCGGTATATGTTCTTATTCTGTATGTATGGACTCTGCACAGTACTACTTCTCCTGTCCTGTATGTCGGGTGTAATTCTCGGTATCTGTTCTTATTCTGTATGTATGGACTCTGCACAGTACTACTTCTCTTGTCCTGTATGTCGGGTGTAATTCTCGGTATCTGTTCTTATGCTGTATGTATGGACTCTGCACAGTACTACTTCTCTTGTCCTGTATGTCGGGTGTAATTCTCGGTATCTGTTCTTATGCTGTATGTATGGACTCTGCACAGTACTACTTCTCTTGTCCTGTATGTCGGGTGTAATTCTCGGTATCTGTCCTTATTCTGTATGTATGGACTCTGCACAGTACTACTTCTCTTGTCCTGTATGTCGGGTGTAATTCTCGGTATCTCCTCTTATTCTGTATGTATGGACTCTGCACAGTACTACTTCTCTTGTCCTGTATGTCGGGTGTAATTCTCGGTATCTGTTCTTATGCTGTATGTATGGACTCTGCACAGTACTACTTCTCTTGTCCTGTATGTCGGGTGTAATTCTCGGTATCTCCTCTTATTCTGTATGTATGGACTCTGCACAGTACCACTTCTCTTGCCCTGTATGTCGGGTGTAATTCTCGGTATCTGTTCTTATTCTGTATTTATGGACTTTGCACAGTACCACTTCTCTTGCCCTGTATGTCGGGTGTAATTCTCGGTATCTCCTCTTATTCTGTATGTATGGACTCTGCACAGTACTACTTCTCTTGTCCTGTATGTCGGGTGTAATTCTCGGTATCTGTTCTTATTCTGTATGTATGGACTCTGCACAGTACTACTTCTCTTGTCCTGTATGTCGGGTGTAATTCTCGGTATCTGTTCTTATTCTGTATGTATGGACTCTGCACAGTACTACTTCTCTTGTCCTGTATGTCGGGTGTAATTCTCGGTATCTCCTCTTATTCTGTATGTATGGACTCTGCACAGTACTACTTCTCTTGTCCTGTATGTCGGGTGTAATTCTCGGTATCTCCTCTTATTCTGTATGTATGGACTCTGCACAGTACCACTTCTCTTGTCCTGTATGTCGGGTGTAATTCTCGGTATCTCCTCTTATTCTGTATGTATGGACTCTGCACAGTACCACTTCTCTTGCCCTGTATGTCGGGTGTAATTCTCGGTATATGTTCTTATTCTGTATGTATGGACTCTGCACAGTACTACTTCTCCTGTCCTGTATGTCGGGTGTAATTCTCGGTATCTGTTCCTATTCTGTATGTATGGACTCTGCACAGTACTACTTCTCTTGTCCTGTATGTCGGGTGTAATTCTCGGTATCTGTTCCTATTCTGTATGTATGGACTCTGCACAGTACTACTTCTCTTGTCCTGTATGTCGGGTGTAATTCTCGGTAGGGATGAGCCGAACACCCCCCCCGTTCGGTTCGCACCAGAACCCGTGAACGGACCTAAAGTCCGTGCGAGCTTTAGAACCCTATTAGTTATAATGGATGCGAACGTTCAAAATGAAACGGCAGTTTTTTCGGGAGCAGTGATTTTAATAATGCTTAAATTGAAACAATAAAAGTGTAATATTCCTTTAAATTTCGTACCTGGGGGGTGTGTATAGGTGGCCTGTAAAGGGGCGCATGTTTCCAGTGCTTAGAACTGTCCCTGCAAAAAGTGTAATTTTTGAAGGAAAAAAAGCTATTTAAAATCACTCGCGGCTATATGAATTGTCGGCTCCCGTAACACAGAGAACAGTCGTTCATTGAAAGCCATTCATAAAAAAAAGAGTCATTGATAAAAAATAAAAAAAATTTAAAAAAAAAAGCGTAGGGGTCCCCCCAAATTCAATAACTAGGCCCTTCAGGTCTGGGATGGATATTAAGGGGACCCCAGCCAAAAAAAATGGCGTGGGGTCCCCTCAAAATCCATACCAGACCCTTATCCGAGCACGCAACCTGGCAGGCCGCAGAAAAAGAGGGGGGGACGAGAGCGGCCCCCCTCCCGCCTGAACCATACCAGGCCACATGCCCTCACCATTGGGAGGATGCTTTGGGGGTCTAAGACCCCCAAAGCACCTTGTCCCCATGTTGATGAGGACAAGGTCCTCTTCCCCACAACCCTGGCCGGTGGTTGTGGGGGGTCTGCGGGTGGGGGGCTTATCGGAATCTGGAAGCCCCCTTTAACAAGGGGACCCCCAGATCCCGAACCCCCCCTGTGTGAAATGGTAAGGGGGTACCCCTACCAGTTCACCAAAAAAGTGTCAAAAATGGTAAAAATGACAGGAGACGGTCTTTGACAATTCCTTTATTAAAATCTTCTTTCTTCTTTCTTCATCCTTCGGTTTCTTCATCTTCTCCTTCCATCATTTTCTTCTTCCTCCGATCCGCTTCTTCTTGCGCTGGTCTTCTCGTCCTTCTCGTCCGGCATCTTCTTCCATGGCGTCGGCGTCTGTTCCCGGTTCTGCTCCTCGCAATGGGAGGCTCCCGCTGTGTGAGGCTCCGCTCCATCTGACAGGTCTTTTATAACGGAGGGCACCAGGTGACCCCGCCCCCCTCTGACGTCATGGGGAAAGCCATAGGGAATTCCCCATGACGTCCCCGTGCGTCAGAGGGGGCGGGGTCACCAGGTGCCCTCCGTTATAAAAGACCTGTCAGACGCAGCGAAGCCTCACACAGCGGGAGCCTCCCATTGCGAGGAGCGGCCCAAGAAGAGACACCGACACCGACGCCATGGAAGAAGATGCCGGACGAGAAGGACGAGAAGACCAGCGCAAGAAGAAGCGGATCGGAGGAAGAAGGAGATGGAAGAAGAAGATGGAAGAAGATGCCGGAAGGAGAAGAGGAAGAATCCGAAGGATGAAGAAAGAAGAAAGAAGATTTTAATAAAGGAATTGTCAAAGACCGTCTCCTGTCATTTTTACCATTTTTGACACTTTTTTGGTGAAATGGTAGGGGTACTTTTGTACCCCCTTACCATTTCACACAGGGGGGGTTCGGGATCTGGGGGTCCCCTTGTTAAAGGGGGCTTCCAGATTCCGATAAGCCCCCCACCCGCAGACCCCCACAACCAATGGCCAGGGTTGTGGGGAAGAGGCCCTTGTCCTCATCAACATGGGGACAAGGTGCTTTGGGGGTCTCAGACCCCCAAAGCTTCCTCCCAATGTTGAGGGCATGTGGCCTGGTACGGTTCAGGCGGGAGGGCGGGCCGCTCTCGTCCCCCCCTCTTTTCCTGCGGCCTGCCAGGTTGCGTGCTCGGATAAGGGTCTGGTATGGATTTTGAGGGGGACCCTACGCCATTTTTTTTTTTTTTTGGCTGGGGTCCCCCTTAATATCCATCCCAGACCTGAAGGGCCTGGTTATTGAATTTGGGGGGACCCCTACGCTTTTTTGTTTTTGTTTTTTATCAATGAATGACAGTTCTCTGTGTTACAGGAGCCATCAATTCATTGGCCGCGAGTGCTTTTAAATAGCTTTTTTCCCTGCAAAAATGACACTTTTTGCAGGGACAGTTCTAAGCACAGGAAACCTGCCCCCCTTCACAGGCCACCTATAGACACCCCCCAGATGTGATACTGCAATGCTGTACTAACAGCGCGCACACACATATCCCCAGAAATAGAGCACATATTGTCAGCAGTCAGCAGCACACTGACACTGAAACACAACATGCGAGGCCTCCGCCGCGGCGGCCTCTTATACCGTGGGGCGTGTACTAAAGCCCCTGAGCTATAATTGGCTACAGGCATCCTGCCTGTAGCCAATTATGGCTCTCCTCGCTGCTGGCGCTGTGATTGGCCAAGCATGCGGGGTCACAGTGCATGCTTGGCCAATCATCAGCCAGCATTGCACTGCGACTGGCGCAATGCATTGCGGGCCGCTCGCATCACACGAATTTAATGCGAGCGGCCCAAATAGTTCTGGGCTCGCCGAACGGGCGAACGCCCGATGTTCGATTCGAACACCGGGCCCATTCCTAATTCTCGGTATCTCCTCTTATTCTGTATGTATGGACTCTGCACAGTACTACTTCTCTTGTCCTGTATGTCGGGTGTAATTCTCGGTATCTCCTCTTATTCTGTATGTATGGACTCTGCACAGTACCACTTCTCTTGTCCTGTATGTCGGGTGTAATTCTCGGTATCTGTTCTTATTCTGTATGTATGGACTCTGCACAGTACTACTTCTCTTGTCCTGTATGTCGGGTGTAATTCTCGGTATCTGTCCTTATTCTGTATGTATGGACTCTGCACAGTACTACTTCTCTTGTCCTGTATGTCGGGTGTAATTCTCGGTATCTGTCCTTATTCTGTATGTATGGACTCTGCACAGTACTACTTCTCTTGTCCTGTATGTCGGGTGTAATTCTCGGTATCTGTCCTTATTCTGTATGTATGGACTCTGCACAGTACTACTTCTCTTGTCCTGTATGTCGGGTGTAATTCTCGGTATCTGTTCTTATTCTGTATGTATGGACTCTGCACAGTACTACTTCTCTTGTCCTGTATGTCGGGTGTAATTCTCGGTATCTGTTCCTATTCTGTATGTATGGACTCTGCACAGTACTACTTCTCTTGTCCTGTATGTCGGGTGTAATTCTCGGTATCTGTCCTTATTCTGTATGTATGGACTCTGCACAGTACTACTTCTCTTGTCCTGTATGTCGGGTGTAATTCTCGGTATCTGTCCTTATTCTGTATGTATGGACTCTGCACAGTACTACTTCTCTTGTCCTGTATGTCGGGTGTAATTCTCGGTATCTGTTCCTATTCTGTATGTATGGACTCTGCACAGTACTACTTCTCCTGTCCTGTATGTCGGGTGTAATTCTCGGTATCTCTTCTTCTCGGTAGGTGTTGGATGTGCCGCACACATTGTGTAATTCTCCTGGTCGCCGTGGTAACATGAAGCCCCCTTTGGTCGCCCACGGCCCCCCCTCCTCGGTAATCAGTCACATGGTGTGACGGTCCCGTGTCCCAGGTAACCTCGCTAAGCAACAAGCCTGACCGCGTGCCGCACATCGGAGGGGCAGAGAGATCACAATGTGTGACGCCGACCACTTCTCATGTTTTTACATTAGAGCAGAGAGGTCTCCAAACTGTGGCCCTTCGCTTTCCTTTATCTGACCCTTGGGCACTATTCCTCCCACTGACACCAATGATGGGGCACTATTCCTCCCACTGACACCAATGATGGGGCACTATTCCTCCCACTGACACCAATGATGGGGCACTATTCCTCCCACTGACACCAATGATGGGGCACTATTCCTCCCACTGACACCAATGATGGGGCACTATTCCTCCCACTGACACCAATGATGGGGCACTATTCCTCCCACTGACACCAATGATGGGGCACTATTCCTCCCACTGACACCAATGATGGGGCACTATTCCTCCCACTGACACCAATGATGGGGCACTATTCCTCCCACTGACACCAATGATGGGGCACTATTCCTCCCACTGACACCAATGATGGGGCACTATTCCTCCCACTGACACCAATGATGGGGCACTATTCCTCCCACTGACACCAATGATGGGGCACTATTCCTCCCACTGACACCAATGATGGGGCACTATTCCTCCCACTGACACCAATGATGGGGCACTATTCCTCCCACTGACACCAATGATGGGGCACTATTCCTCCCACTGACACCAATGATGGGGCACTATTCCTCCCACTGACACCAATGATGGGGCACTATTCCTCCCACTGACACCAATGATGGGGCACTATTCCTCCCACTGACACCAATGATGGGGCACTATTCCTCCCACTGACACCAATGATGGGGCACTATTCCTCCCACTGACACCAATGATGGGGCACTATTCCTCCCACTGACACCAATGATGGGGCACTATTCCTCCCACTGACACCAATGATGGGGCACTATTCCTCCCACTGACACCAATGATGGGGCACTATTCCTCCCACTGACACCAATGATGGGGCACTATTCCTCCCACTGACACCAATGATGGGGCACTATTCCTCCCACTGACACCAATGATGGGGCACTATTCCTCCCACTGACACCAATGATGGGGCACTATTCCTCCCACTGACACCAATGATGGGGCACTATTCCTCCCACTGACACCAATGATGGGACACTATTCCTCCCACTGACACCAATAATGGGGACACTATTCCTCCCACTGACACCAATGATGGGGCACTATTCCTCCCACTGACACCAATGATGGGGCACTATTCCTCCCACTGACACCAATGATGGGGCACTATTCCTCCCACTGACACCAATGATGGGGCACTATTCCTCCCACTGACACCAATGATGGGGCACTATTCCTCCCACTGACACCAATGATGGGACACTATTCCTCCCACTGACACCAATGATGGGACACTATTCCTCCCCACTGACACCAATGATGGGGACACTATTCCTCCCACTGACACCAATGATGGGGCACTATTCCTCCCACTGACACCAATGATGGGGCACTATTCCTCCCACTGACACCAATGATGGGGCACTATTCCTCCCACTGACACCAATGATGGGGCACTATTCCTCCCACTGACACCAATGATGGGACACTATTCCTCCCACTGACACCAATGATGGGACACTATTCCTCCCACTGACACCAATGATGGGGCACTATTCCTCCACTGACACCAATGATGGGGCACTATTCCTTCCACAGATACCAATGATGGGGCACTATTCCTCCCACTGACACCAATGATGGGGCACTACTCCTCCCACTGATACCAATGATGGGGCACTATTCCTTCCACAGATACCAATGATGGGACACTATTCCTCCCACTGACACCAATGATGGGGCACTATTCCTCCCACTGACACCAATGATGGGGCACTATTCCTCCCACTGACACCAATGATGGGGCACTATTCCTCCCACTGACACCAATGATGGGACACTATTCCTCCCACTGACACCAATGATGGGGCACTATTCCTTCCACAGATACCAATGATGGGACACTATTCCTCCCACTGACACCAATGATGGGGCACTATTCCTCCCACTGATACCAATGATGGGGCACTATTCCTCCCACTGACACCAATGATGGGGCACTATTCCTCCCACTGATACCAATGATGGGGCACTATTCCTCCCACTGACACCAATGATGGGGCACTATTCCTCCCACTGACACCAATGATGGGGCACTATTCCTCCCACTGACACCAATGATGGGACACTATTCCTCCACTGACACCAATGATGGGACACTATTCCTCCCACTGACACCAATGATGGGGCACTATTCCTCCCACTGATACCAATGATGGGGCACTATTCCTCCCACTGACACCAATGATGGGGCACTATTCCTCCCACTGACACCAATGATGGGGCACTATTCCTCCCACTGATACCAATGATGGGGCACTATTCCTCCCACTGACACCAATGATGGGGCACTATTCTCCCACTGACACCAATGATGGGACACTATTCCTTCCACAGATACCAATGATGGGACACTATTCCTCCCACTGACACCAATGATGGGGCACTATTCCTCCCACTGACACCAATGATGGGGCACTACTCCTCCCACTGACACCAATGATGGGACACTATTCCTTCCACAGATACCAATGATGGGGCACTATTCCTCCCACTGACACCAATGATGGGACACTATTCCTCCCACTGACACCAATGATGGGACACTATTCCTCCCACTGACACCAATGATGGGGCACTATTCCTTCCACAGATACCAATGATGGGGCACTATTCCTCCCACTGACACCAATGATGGGACACTATTCCTCCCACTGACACCAATGATGGGGCACTATTCCTCCCACTGATACCAATGATGGGCACTATCCCTCCCACTGACACCAATGATGGGGCACTATTCCTCCTACTGATACCAATGATGGGGCACTATCCCTCCCACTGACACCAATGATGGGGCACTATTCCACCAATGATGGGTGGCAGTGATAGGCACTGATCAGCACTGGTAGGTGGCACTGATCAGGTACTGATTGGCACACTAGTGGGCATTGATAGGTGGAACTCGTGAGCATTGATAGGTGGCACTGATGTACTGGTGAGCACTGATTGGTGGGCACTGTGGGGACTGATTGGTGGGCACTGATTCGTGGCACTGGCGGGACCGGTGTCCCTTCAACAGATGCCGGTGAGCTGCCTTCATTTCTCCTCGCGCTGTCAGCATGAGAAGAAAAAAAAACAATTACCGATCATCTGTTTACATCACATGATCAGCTGTCATTGGCTGACAGCTGATCACATGGTAAGGGGTCGGGATCGACCACCTACTCCGATCTGTGATCACCCTCGTGGACTCAAGTGATCACAGCGCGCGCCCTTCATGGGGGTGTGGCGAGCATGAAAAGGGGAGGACGTCAATAGACGCATTCCCGGGAAAAGCAGATCCGCGCTGTAGCCCTGGAAGGAATGACCCCTTTCTGGAAAGTAGACACTCCAAGGTATTTAGTAAGAGGCATGGGGAGGTTTTTGAAGCTGTAAATTTTTTCCACAATTCTTTGCAAAATTAAGATTTTTTTCATTTTTTTTTTCACAAAATTGTCATATTGACCGTTTATTTCTCTCACACGACATATGCACAGCACAAATTACACCCCAAAACACATCCCCCTCCTCCTCCTGAGTACGGCGATACCACATGTGTGAGACTACACAGCGTGGCCACATACAGAGGCCCAACATGCAGGGAGCGCCCTCAGGTGTTCTAGGGACATACATTTCAAAACTAATTTGACTACCTATTACACTTTTGTGAGGCACTGATGGGCACTGTAGTGACACGGATGAGCGCTGAAGTGGCAAGGATGTGGCATGGATGAGCACTGATGTGGCATGGGTGAGCACTGATGTGGCATGAATGTGGCATGGATAAGCACTGATGTGGCATGGGTGTGGCATGGATAAGCACTAATGTGGCACGGATGAGTAGTGATGTGACATAGATGAGAACTGATGTGGCATGGATGAGAACTGATGTGGCATGGATGAGCGCTGATGTGGCATGGATGAGCACTGATGTGGCATGGATATGGCATGATTAAGAACTGATGTGGCATGGATAAGGAATGATGTGGCACAGATGAGCACTGATGTGACAAGGATGAGCGCTGATGTGGAATGGATTAGGCATGTATGAGCACTAATGTGGCATGGATGAGCACTAATGTGGCATGGATGAGAACTGAAGTGGCATGGATGTGAAATAGATGAGCACTGATGTGGCATGGATTAGGCATGGATGAGAACTGATGTGACAAGGATGAGCGCTGATGTGGCATGGATGAGCACTAATGTGGCATGGATGAGAACTGAAGTGCCATGGATGTGACTTGGATGAGAACTGATGTGACATAGATGAGCATTGATGTGGCATAGATGAGCACTGATGTGGCATAGATGAGCACTGATGTGGCATAGATGAGCACTGATGTGGCATGGCTAAGCACTGATGTGGCATGGATAAGCACTGATGTGGAATGGATGAGCACTGATGTGGCATAGATTAGCACTGATGTGGCATAGATGAGCACTGATGTGGCATGGCTAAGCACTGATGTGGCATGTATGAGCACTAATGTGGCATGTATGAGTACTGATGTGACATGGATAAGCACTGATGTGACATGGATGAGCACTGATGTGGCATGGATATGGCATGGATAAGAACTGATGTGGCATGGATAAGCACTGATGTGGCATGGATGAGCACTGATGTGGCATGGATGAGCACTGATAGGGAATGGATGAGCACCTATGTGGCATGGATGTGGCATGTATGAGCACTAATGTGGCATGGATGAGTACTGATGTGGCATAGATGAGCACTGATGTGGCATGGATGAGAACTGATGTAGCACGGATGAGCATCGATGTGGCATGGATGTGGCATGTATGAGCATTGATGTGGCATGGATGTGGCACGGATGAGCACTAATGTGACATAGATGAGCATTGATGTGGCATGGATGTGGCATGTATGAGCATTGATGTGGCATGGATGTGGCATGTATGAGCATTGATGTGGCATGGATGTGGCACGGATGAGCACTAATGTGACATAGATGAGCATTGATGTGGCATGGATGAAAACTGATGTGGCATGGATGAAAACTGATGTGGCATGGATAAGCACTGATGTGGTATGGATGAGAACTGCTGTGGCATGGATGTGACACGGATGAGAACTGATGTGGCATGGATGAGAACTGATGCGGCATGGATAATAACTGATGTGGCATGGATGAGCACTGATGTGGCATGGATGAGCACTGATGTGGCATGGATGAGCACTGATGTGCCATGGATGAGCACTGATGTGGCATGGATGAGCACTGATGTGCCATGGATGAGCACTGATGTGGCATGGATGAGCACTGATGTGCCATGGATGAGCACTGATGTGGCATGGATGAGTACTGATGTGGCACGGATGTCAGGACATGGAAGGGGCAGAGTCTTCTCTCAGTACAGAGGAGGTCAGGGAAGGGGTGGAGTCTTCCCTTAATACAGAGGAGGTCAGGGAAGGGGTGGAGTCTTTCCTCTGTACAGAGGAGGTCAAGGAAGGGGCGGAGCCTTCTCTGAGTACAGAGGAGGTCAGGGAAGGGGTAGAGTCTTCTCTCAGTACAGAGGAGGTCAGGGAAGGGGCGGAGTATTCTCTCAGTATAGAGGTCAGGGAAGGGGTGGAGTCTTCTCTCAGTACATTGGAGGTCAGGGAAGGGGCAGAGTCTTCTTCCAGTACAGAGGAGGTCAGGGAAGGGGCGGAGTCTTCTCTCAGTTCAGAGGAGGTCTGGGAAGGGGCGGAGTCTTCTCTCAGTATAGAGGTCAGGGAAGGGGTGGAGTCTTCTCTCAGTACAGAGGAGGTCAGGGAAGGGGAGGAGTCTTCTCTCAGGTCAGAGGAGGTCAGAGAAGGGGAGAAGTCTTCTCTCAGTACAGAGGAGGTCAGGGAAGGGGAGGAGTCTTCTCTCAGTAGAGTGGTCAGATAATGGGAGGAGTCTTCCCTCAGTACAGAGGTCAGGGAAGGGGTGGAGTCTTCTCTCAGTACAGAGGAGGTCAGGGAAGGGGTGGAGTCTTCCCTCAATACAGAGGTCAGGGAAGGGGCGGAGTCTTCTCCCAGTACAGAGGAGGTCAGGGAAGGGGTGGAGTCTTCCCTCAATACAGAGGTCAGGGAAGGGGCAGAGTCTTCTCTCAGTACAGAGGAGGTCAGGGAAGGGGTGGAGTCTTCTCTCAGTACAGAGGTCAGGGAAGGGGAGGAGTCTTCCCTCAGTACAGAGGTAAGGGAAGGAGTCTTCTCTCAGTACAATGGTCAGATAATGGGAGGCGTCTTCCCTCAGTACAGAGGTCAGGGAAGGGGAGGAGTCTTCCCTCAGTACAGAGGTAAGGGAAGGAGTCTTCTCTCAGTACAATGGTCAGATAATGGGAGGAGTCTTCCCTCAGTACAGAGGTCAGGGAAGGGGAGGAGCCTTCCCTCAGTACAGAGGAGGTCAAGGAAGGGGTGGAGTCTTCTCTCAGTATAGAGGTCAGGGAAGGGGTGGAGTCTTCTCTCAGTACAGAGGAGGTCAGGGAAGGGGAGGAGTCTTCTCTCAGGTCAGAGAAGGGGAGAAGTCTTCTCTCAGTACAGAGGAGGTCAGGGAAGGGGAGGAGTCTTCTCTCAGTAGAGTGGTCAGATAATGGGAGGAGTCTTCCCTCAGTACAGAGGTCAGGGAAGGGGTGGAGTCTTCTCTCAGTACAGAGGAGGTCAGGGAAGGGGTGGAGTCTTCCCTCAATACAGAGGTCAGGGAAGGGGCGGAGTCTTCTCCCAGTACAGAGGAGGTCAGGGAAGGGGTGGAGTCTTCCCTCAATACAGAGGTCAGGGAAGGGGCAGAGTCTTCTCTCAGTACAGAGGAGGTCAGGGAAGGGGTGGAGTCTTCTCTCAGTACAGAGGTCAGGGAAGGGGAGGAGTCTTCCCTCAGTACAGAGGTAAGGGAAGGAGTCTTCTCTCAGTACAATGGTCAGATAATGGGAGGCGTCTTCCCTCAGTACAGAGGTCAGGGAAGGGGAGGAGTCTTCCCTCAGTACAGAGGTAAGGGAAGGAGTCTTCTCTCAGTACAATGGTCAGATAATGGGAGGAGTCTTCCCTCAGTACAGAGGTCAGGGAAGGGGAGGAGCCTTCTCTCAGTACAGAGGAGGTCAAGGAAGGGGCGGAGTCTTCTCTTAGTACAGAGAAGGTCAGGGAAGGGGTGGAGTCTTCTCTCAGTACAGAGGAGGTCAGGGAAGGGGCAGAGTCTTCTCCCAGTACAGAGGAGGTCAGGGAAGGGGTGGAGTCTTCCCTCAATACAGAGGTCAGGGAAGGGGCGGAGTCTTCTCTCAGTACAGAGGAGGTCAGGGAAGGGGTGGAGTCTTCTCTCAGTACAGAGGAGGTCAGGGAAGGGGCGGAGTCTTGTCTCAGTATAGAGGTCAGGGAAGGGGCAGAGTCTTCTCTCAGTATAGAGGTCAGGGAAGGGGTGGAGTCTCTCTCAGTACAGAGGAGGTCAGGGAAGGGGAGGAGTCTTCTCTCAGTACAGAGGAGGTCAGGGAAGGGGCGGAGTCTTCTCTCAGTATAGAGGTCAGGGAAGGGGAGGAGTCGTCTCTCAGTACAGAGGAAGTCAGAGAAGGGGAGGAGTCTTCTCTCAGTACAGAGGAGGTCAGGGAAGGGGAGGAGTCTTCTATCAGTACAGAGGAGGTCAGGGGAGGAGTCTTCCCTCAGTACAGAGGAGGTCAGGGAAGGGGAGGAGTCTTCCCTCAGTACAGAGGCCAGGGGAGGAGTCTTCTCAGTACATAGGAGGTCAGGGAAGGGGAGGAGTCTTCTCTCAGTACAGTGGTTAGATAATGGGAGGAGTCTTCCCTCAGTACAGTGGTTAGATAATGGGAGGAGTCTTCCCTCAGGACAGAGGAGGTCAGGGAAGGGGAGGAGTCTTCCCTCAGTACAGAGGAGGTCAGGGAAGGGGAGGAGTCTTCCCTCAGTACAGAGGCCAGGGGAGGAGTCTTCTCAGTACAGAGGAGGTCAGGGAAGGGGAGGAGTCTTCTCAGTACAGAGGTCAGGGAAGGGGAGGAGTCTTCCCTCAGTAGAGTGGTCAGATAATGGGAGGAGTCTTCCCTCAGTACAGAGGTCAGGGAAAGGGAGGAGTCTTCTCTCAGTACAGAGGAGGTCAGGGAAGGGCGGAGTCTTCCCTCAGTACAGAGGAGGTCAGGGAAAGGGAGGAGTCTTCCCTCAGTACAGAGGCCAGGGAAGGGGAGGAGTCTTCTCAGTACAGAGGAGGTCCGGGAAGGGGAGGAGTCTTCCCTCAGTACAGAGGCCAGGGAAGGGGAGGAGTCTTCTCAGTACAGAGGTCAGGGAAGAAGAGGAGTCTTCTCAGTACAGAGGTAAGGGAAGGGGAGGAGTCTTCCCTCAGTACAGAGGAGGTCAAGGAAGGGGAGGAGTCTTCTCGGTACAGAGGAGGTCAGGGAAGGGGAGGAGTCTTCTCAGTACAGAGGTCAGGGAAGGGGAGGAGTCTTCCCTCAGTACAGAGGAGGTCAGGGAAGGGGAGGAGTCTTCTCAGTACAGAGGAGGTCAGGGAAGGGGCGGAGTCTTCTCTCAGTACAGAGGTCAGGGAAGGGGAGGAGTCTTCCCTCAGTACAGAGGTCAGGGAAGGGGAGGAGTCTTCCCTCAGTACAGAGGTCAGGGAAGGGGAGGAGTCTTCTCTCAGTACAGAGGTCAGGGAAGGGGAGGAGTCTTCTCAGTACAGAGGAGGTCAGGGAAGGGGAGGAGTCTTCTCAGTACAGAGGTCAGGGAAGGGGAGGAGTCTTCCCTCAGTACAGAGGAGGTCAGGGAAGGGGAGGAGTCTTCTCAGTACAGAGGAAGTCAGGGAAGGGGAGGAGTCTTCTCAGTACAGAGGTCAGGGAAGGGGAGGAGTCTTCCCTCAGTACAGAGGAGGTCAGGGAAGGGGAGGAGTCTTCTCAGTACAGAGGAAGTCGGGGAAGGGGAGGAGTCTTCTCTCGGTACAGTGGTCAGTTAATGGGCGGAGTCTTAGGAGGTCAGGTGACACTGTGAACACCATACAGTTTTTTATTCTCTTTTATTTCTACACTCTAGTAGCGGTCAGGCTCCGCCCTCCCCTCTCAGAGCGTCTGCGTAGAATCCCGAGTCCCTCCCCTCAGGGTCTCCTCTCCGCGCATGCGCAGTGTGTCGGTCAGTCATGTAGTGGAATGTCGGGTGTGAGGGGCGGGCGATGCTCTCTCTATAGAGCGGATAACGGGGAGAAGATCCGCCGCTCTGTATACAGAACACGTTGCCTCTCCCCGGTACTTCTATTCGGCTGTTTAGGACCAACTACTGGCGGCGCCATTTTGTGTTTGCCTTCAGACGCCATTTTGTGTGGAACGTGGGCGACGCATGCGTAGAGTGAGCGGAACTAGGGAGGCGGGGAATGGGGTCACGTGTGTTGTCAGTGTACTGAGGGGGTGTCTTTACTGAGGGGGGGGGGGGCTGTGTACTAATGGCGGGGGTGTCTTTACTGAGGGGGGCTGTGTACTAATGGGGGGGGGGGTGTCTACTGTGGGGGGCTGTGTTCTAATGGGGGGGGGGGTGTCTACTGTGGGGGGCTGTGTACTAATGGGGGGGTGTCTACTGAGGGGGGCTGTGTACTAATGGGGGGTGTCTACTGTGGGGGGCTGTGTACTAATGGGGGGTGTCTACTGTGGGGGGCTGTGTTCTAATGGGGGGGGTGTCTACTGAGGGGGGCTGTGTACTAATGGGGGGTTGTCTTCTGTGGGGGGCTGTGTACTAATGGGGGGGGGTGTCTACTGTGGGGGGCTGTGTACTAATGGGGGGGGGTGTCTACTGTGGGGGGCTGTGTACTAATGGGGGGGTGTCTACTGTGGGGGGCTGTGTACTAATGGGGGGGGGGGTGTCTACTGTGGGGGGCTGTGTTCTAATGGGGGGGGTGTCTACTGTGGGGGGCTGTGTACTAATGGGGGGGGTGTCTACTGAGGGGGGCTGTGTACTAATGGGGGGTGTCTACTGTGGGGGGCTGTGTACTAATGGGGGGTGTCTACTGTGGGGGGCTGTGTTCTAATGGGGGGGGGGGGTGTCTACTGTGGGGGGCTGTGTACTAATGGGGGGGGTGTCTACTGAGGGGGGCTGTGTACTAATGGGGGGGGTGTCTACTGTGGGGGGCTGTGTACTAATGGGGGGTGTCTACTGTGGGGGGCTGTGTTCTAATGGGGGGGGTGTCTACTGAGGGGGGCTGTGTACTAATGGGGGGTTGTCTTCTGTGGGGGGCTGTGTACTAATGGGGGGGGGTGTCTACTGTGGGGGGCTGTGTACTAATGGGGGGGGGGGTGTCTACTGTGGGGGGGGTGTCTTTACTGAGGGGGGCTGTGTACTAATGGGGGGGTGTCTACTGAGGGGGGCTGTGTTCTAATGGGGGGGGTGTCTACTGAGGGGGGCTGTGTACTAATGGGGGGTGTCTACTGTGGGGGGCTGTGTACTAATGGGGGTGTCTACTGTGGGGGGCTGTGTTCTAATGGGGGGTGTCTACTGAGGGGGGCTGTGTACTAATGGGGGGGTGTCTACTGTGGGGGGCTGTGTACTAATGGGGGGGTGTCTACTGTGGGGGGCTGTGTACTAATGGGGGGTGTCTACTGTGGTCGGCTGTGTACTAATGGGGGGGGGGGGGGGGTGTCTACTGAGGGGGGCTGTGTTCTAATGGGGGGGGTGTCTACTGTGGGGGGCTGTGTACTAATGGGGGGGTGTCTACTGAGGGGGGCTGTGTTCTAATGGGGGGTGTCTACTGAGGGGGGCTGTGTTCTAATTGGGGGGGTGTCTACTGTGGGGGGCTGTGTACTAATGGGGGGTGTCTACTGTGGGGGGCTGTGTACTAATGGGGGGGTGTCTACTGAGGGGGCTGTGTTCTAATGGGGGGGTGTCTATTGTGGGGGGCTGTGTACTAATGGGGGGGTGTCTACTGAGGGGGCTGTGTTCTAATGGGGGGGCGTCTACTGAGGGGGGCTGTGTACTAATGGGGGGTGTCTACTGTGGGGGGCTGTGTACTAATGGGGGTGTCTACTGTGGGGGGCTGTGTTCTAATGGGGGGGTGTCTACTGAGGGGGGCTGTGTACTAATGGGGGGGCTGTGTACTAATGGGGGGGGTGTCTACAGAGGGGGGCTGTGTTCTAATGGGGGGGTGTCTACTGTGGGGGGCTGTGTACTAATGGGGGGGGGTGTCTACTGTGGGGGGCTGTGTACTAATGGGGGGGTGTCTACTGTGGTCGGCTGTGTACTAATGGGGGGGGGGGTGTCTACTGAGGGGTGCTGTGTTCTAATGGGGGGTTGTCTACTGTGGGGGGCTGTGTACTAATGGGGGGTGTCTTTACTGAGGGGGGCTGTGTACTATGGGGGGTGTCTACTGAGGGGGGCTGTGTACTATGGGGGGTGTCTACTGAGGGGGGCTGTGTACTATGGGGGTGTCTACTGAGGGAGGGCTGTGTACTAATGGGGGGTGTCTTTACTGAGGGGGGGTGTCTTTACTGAGGGGGGCTGTGTACTATGAGGGGTGTCTGTACTGAGGGGGGCTGTGTACTATGAGTGGTCTGTAATGAGGGGGGCTGTGTACTAATGGGGGGGGGTGTCTACTGTGGGGGGCTGTGTACTAATGGGGGGGTGTCTACTGTGGTCGGCTGTGTACTAATGGGGGGGGTGTCTACTGAGGGGTGCTGTGTTCTAATGGGGGGTTGTCTACTGTGGGGGGCTGTGTACTAATGGGGGGTGTCTTTACTGAGGGGGGGCTGTGTACTATGGGGGGTGTCTACTGAGGGGGGCTGTGTACTATGGGGGGTGTCTACTGAGGGGGGCTGTGTACTATGGGGGGTGTCTACTGAGGGAGGGCTGTGTACTAATGGGGGGTGTCTTTACTGAGGGGGGCTGTGTACTAATGGGGGGTGTCTTTACTGAGGGGGGCTGTGTACTATGAGGGGTGTCTGTACTGAGGGGGGCTGTGTACTAATGGGGGGTGTCTTTACTGAGGGGGGCTGTGTACTATGAGGGGTGTCTGTACTGAGGGGGGCTGTGTACTATGAGTGGTCTGTAATGAGGGGGGCTGTGTACTAATGGGGGGGGGTGTCTACTGTGGGGGGCTGTGTACTAATGGGGGGTGTCTTTACTATGGGAGGGTCTGTACTGAGGGGGGCTGTGTACTGAGGGGGGCTGTGTACAATGGGGGTGTCTGTACTGAGGGGGGGCTGTGTACTATGGGGGGTGTCTGTACTGAGGGGGGCTGTGTACTATGAGTGGTCTGTAAGGAGGGGGGCTGTGTACTATGGGAGGTGTCTTTACTGAGAGGGGCTGTGTACTATGGGAGGTGTCTTTACTGAGGGGGGCTGTGTACTAATGGGGTGTGTCTTTACTATGGGAGGGTCTGTACTGAGGAGGGCTATGTACAATGAGGGGGCTGTGTACTATGGGGGGTGTCTGTACTGAGGGGGGCTGTGTACAATGGGGGGTGTCTGTACTGAGGGAGGGCTGTGTACTGAGGGGGGTGTCTGTACTGAGGGGGGTGTCTGTACTGAGGGAGGGCTGTGTACTGAGGGGGGTGTCTGTACTGAGGGAGGGCTGTGTACTATGAGGGGTGTCTGTACTGAGAGGGGCTGTGTACTAATGGGGGGGTGTCTTTACTGAGGGGGGGCTGTGTACTGTGTACTAATGGGGGTGTCTTTACTGAGGGGGGGGCTGTGTACTATGGGAGGGTCTGTACTGAGGGGGGCTGTGTACTATGAGGGGTGTCTGTACTGAGGGGGGCTGTGTACTATGAGGGGTGTCTGTACTAAGAGGGGCTGTGTACTAATGGGGGGGGGTGTCTTTACTGAGGGAGGGGGCTGTGTACTAATGGGGGGGGGTGTCTTTACTGAGGGGGGGCTGTGTACTATGGGAGGGTCTGTACTGAGGGGGGCTGTGTACTATATGGGGGGTGTCTGTACTGAGGGGGGCTGTGTACTAATGAGGGGTGTGTGTGTACTGAGGAGGCCTGTGTACTAATGGGGGGGGCTGTGTCTTTACTAAGGGGGTGGGGGCTGTGTACTATGGGGGGTGTCTGTACTGAGGGGGGCTGTGTACTATGGGAGGGTCTGTACTGAGGGGGGCAGTGTACTATGTGGGGTGTCTGTATTGAGGGGGGGTGTCTACTGAGGGGGGGGCTGTGTACTATGGGAGGGTCTGTATTGAGGAGGGCTGTGTACTATGAGTGGTCTGTAATGAGGGGGGGGGGTGTCTGTACTGAGGGGGGCTGTGTACTATGGGAGGGTTTGTACTGAGGTGGGCTGTGTACAATGGGGGGTGTCTGTACTGGGGGGCTGTGTACTATGAGGGGGGTGTCTGTACTGAGGAGGGCTGTGTACTGATGGGGGGGGGTCTGTACTGAGGGGGGCTGTGTACAATGGGGGGGTGTATGTACTGAGGAGGGCTGTGTACTGATGGGGGGGGTGTCTTTACTGAGGGGGGGCTGTCTACTATGGGAGGGTCTGTACTGAGGGGGGCTGTGTACTGATGGGAGGGTCTGTACTGAGGGGGGCTGTGTACTGATGGGAGGGTGTTTACTATGGGAGGGTCTGTACTGAGGGGGGCTGTGTACTATGAGGGGGGCTGTGTACTAATGGGGGTGTCTGTACTGAGGGGGGCTGTGTATTATGGGAGGTGTCGGTACTGAGGGGGGCTGTGTACTATGAGTGGTCTGTAATGAGGGGGGCTGTGTACTATGAGTGGTCTGTAATGAGGGGGGCTGTGTACTATGAGTGGTCTGTAATGAGGGGGGCTGTGTACTATGAGTGGTCTGTAATGAGGGGGGCTGTGTACTATGAGTGGTCTGTAATGAGGGGGGCTGTGTACTAATGGGGGTGTCTGTACTGAGGGGGGCTGTGTATTATGGGAGGTGTCGGTACTGAGGGGGGCTGTGTACTATGAGTGGTCTGTAATGAGGGGGGCTGTGTACTATGAGTGGTCTGTAATGAGGGGGGCTGTGTACTATGAGTGGTCTGTAATGAGGGGGGCTGTGTACTATGAGTGGTCTGTAATGAGGGGGGCTGTGTACTATGAGTGGTCTGTAATGAGGGGGGCTGTGTACTAATGGGGGTGTCTGTACTGAGGGGGGCTGTGTATTATGGGAGGTGTCGGTACTGAGGGGGGCTGTGTACTATGAGTGGTCTGTAATGAGGGGGGCTGTGTACTATGAGTGGTCTGTAATGAGGGGGGCTGTGTACTATGAGTGGTCTGTAATGAGGGGGGCTGTGTACTATGAGTGGTCTGTAATGAGGGGGGCTGTGTACTATGAGTGGTCTGTAATGAGGGGGGCTGTGTACTATGAGTGGTCTGTAATGAGGGGGGCTGTGTACTATGAGTGGTCTGTAATGAGGGGGGCTGTGTACTATGAGTGGTCTGTAATGAGGGGGGCTGTGTACTATGAGTGGTCTGTAATGAGGGGGGCTGTGTACTAATGGGGGTGTCTGTACTGAGGGGGGCTGTGTACTATGGGGGGTGTCTGTTGCACAAGCCCCCCTCAGTACAGACACCCCCTGTAGTACACAGCCCCCCAGTACAGATCTGTACTGCTTTTAACCCTTTTTCGGCTGTTAGCAGGGAAAAACTACATTAAAACGCCGCTAAAAATAGCCCAATTTTTTTCCTATATTGTGAAAGATAATGTTGAGTAAATTGATACCCAACATGTGACGCTTCAAAATGGCGCCCCTCTTGTGGAATGGCGACAAACTTTGGCACTTAAAAATCTCTATAGGCGAAGTTTAAAATTTTCTACAGGTTACCAGTTTTGAGTTACAGAGGAGATCTAGAGATATAATTATTACTCTCGGTCCAACGATCGCGGCGATACCTCACACGTGTGATTTGAACACCGTTTTCATATGTGGGCACAAAATACGCATGCGTTCGCTTCTGCGCGGGAGCTCGGTGGGACGGGGCACTTTAAAAAAAAAAAAAAATAATGTTTTCGCATTTATTTTACTTTTTATTTTTACACTGTCCGTTTATATATAAAAAATAATTATTTGGGTCACTTTTATTCCTATTACAAGGAATGTAAACATTGCTTATAAGAAGAAAAGCATGACAGGAGGGTCTGTACTGAGGGGGGCTGTGTACTATGAGGGGTGTCTGTACTGAGGGGGCGGGGGCTGTGTACAATGGGGGGTGTCTGTACTGGGGGGCTGTGTACTATGAGGGGTGTCTGTACTGAGGGGGGGGCTGTGTACAATGGGGGGTGTCTGTACTGGGGGGCTGTGTACTATGAGGGGTGTCTGTACTGAGGGGGGGCTGTGTACAATGGGGGGTATCTGTACTGGGGGGCTGTGTACTATGAGGGGTGTCTGTACTGAGGGGGGGCTGTGTACAATGGGGGTTGTCTGTAATGGGGGTGTCTGTACTGAGGGGGGGGGCTGTGTACTCTTCTCTCCGCCTATACACAGAGGAGGAGGAGGAGGAGCAGCGCCCCCTATATGGGCACGGAGTTCCCGCACTCTTCTCTCCTCCTCCTATACACGAGGAGCAGCGCCCTCTACATGGACACGGGGTTCCCGCACTCTTCTCTCCTCCTATACACCGAGGAGCAGCGCCCCCTACATGGACACGGGGTTCCCGCACTCTTCTCTCCTCCTATACACCGAGGAGCAGCGCCCCCTACATGGACACGTGGTTCCCGCACTCTTCTCTCCTCCTCCTATACACGAGGAGCAGCGCCCTCTACATGGACACCGGGTTCCCGCACTCTTCTCTCCTCCTATACACCGAGGAGCAGCGCCCTCTACATGGACACGGGGTTCCCGCACTCTTCTCTCCTATACACCGAGGAGCAGCGCCCCCTACATGGACACGGGGTTCCTGCACTCTTCTCTCCTCCTATACACCGAGGAGCAGCGCCCTCTACATGGACACCGGGTTCCCGCACTCTTCTCTCCTATACACCGAGGAGCAGCGCCCCCTACATGGACACGGGGTTCCTGCACTCTTCTCTCCTCCTATACACCGAGGAGCAGCGCCCTCTACATGGACACGGGGTTCCTCCCCCCTTCTCTCCTCCTATACACCGAGGAGCAACGCCCCCTACATGGACACGGGGTTCCCGCACTCTTCTCTCCTCCTCCTATACACCGAGGAGCAGCGCCCCCTACATGGACACGGGGTTCCTGCACTCTTCTCTCCTCCTATACACCGAGGAGCAGCGCCCCCTACATGGACATGGGGTTCCTGCACTCCTCTCTCCTCCTCCTATACACCGAGGAGCAGCGCCCCCTACATGGACACGTGGTTCCCGCACTCTTCTCTCCTCCTATACACCGAGGAGCAGCGCCCTCTACATGGACACCGGGTTCCCGCACTCTTCTCTCCTCCTATACACCGAGGAGCAGCGCCCTCTACATGGACACGGGGTTCCTGCACTCTTCTCTCCTCCTATACACCGAGGAGCAGCGCTCCCTACATGGACACGGGGTTCCTGCACTCCTCTCTCCTCCTCCTATACACCGAGGAGCAGCGCCCTCTACATGGACACGGGGTTCCCGCACTCTTCTCTCCTCCTCCTATACACCGAGGAGCAGCGCCTTCTACATGGATACGGGGTTCCTTCACTCTTCTCTCCTCCTATACACCGAGGAGCAGCGCCCCCTACATGGACACGGGGTTCCCGCACTCTTCTCTCCTCCTCCTATACACCGAGGAGCAGCGCCCTCTACATGGACATGGGGTTCCTGCACTCTTCTCTCCTCCTATACACCGAGGAGCAACGCCCTCTACATGGACACGGGGTTCCTGCACTTCTCTCCTCCTCCTTTACACAGAGGAGCAACGCCCCCTACATGGACACGGGGTTCCTGCACTTCTCTCCTCCTCCTATACACCGAGGAGCAGCGCCCCCTACATGGACACGGGGTTCCCGCACTCTTCTCTCCTCCTTCTATACACTGAGGAGCAGCGCCCCCTACATGGACACCGGGTTCCCGCACTCTTCTCTCCTCCTATACACCGAGGAGCAGCGCCCCCTACATGGACACGGGGTTACTGCACTCTTTTCTCCGGTCTCTGTACACCGAGGAGCAGCGCCCCCTACATGGACACGGGGTTCCTGCACTCTTCTCTCCTCCTATACACCGAGGAGCAGCGCCCTCTACATGGACACGTGGTTCCCGCACTCTTCTCTCCTCCTATACACCGAGGAGCAGCGCCCTCTACATGGACACCGGGTTCCCGCACTCTTCTCTCCTCCTATACACCGAGGAGCAGCGCCCTCTACATGGACACGGGGTTCCTGCACTCTTCTCTCCTCCTATACACCGAGGAGCAGCGCTCCCTACATGGACACGGGGTTCCTGCACTCCTCTCTCCTCCTCCTATACACCGAGGAGCAGCGCCCCCTACATGGACACGGGGTTCCCGCACTCTTCTCTCCTCCTCCTATACACCGAGGAGCAGCGCCCCCTACATGGACACGGGGTTCCCGCACTCTTCTCTCCTCCTATACACCGAGGAGCAGCGCCCCCTACATGGACACGGGGTTCCCGCACTCTTCTCTCCTCCTCCTATACACCGAGGAGCAGCGCCCCCTACATGGACACGGGGTTCCCGCACTCTTCTCTCCTCCTATACACCGAGGAGCAGCGCCCTCTACATGGACACGGGGTTCCTGCACTCTTCTCTCCTCCTATACACCGAGGAGCAGCGCTCCCTACATGGACACGGGGTTCCTGCACTCCTCTCTCCTCCTCCTATACACCGAGGAGCAGCGCCCTCTACATGGACACGGGGTTCCCGCACTCTTCTCTCCTCCTCCTATACACCGAGGAGCAGCGCCTTCTACATGGATACGGGGTTCCTTCACTCTTCTCTCCTCCTATACACCGAGGAGCAGCGCCCCCTACATGGACACGGGGTTCCCGCACTCTTCTCTCCTCCTCCTATACACCGAGGAGCAGCGCTCCCTACATGGACACGGGGTTCCTGCACTCTTCTCTCCTCCTATACACGAGGAGCAGCGCCCCCTACATGGACACGGGGTTCCTGCACTCTTCTCTCCTCCTCCTATACACCGAGGAGCAGCGCCCTCTACATGGACACGGGGTTCCTGCACCCTTCTCTCCTCCTATACACGAGGAGCAGCGCCCCCTACATGGACACGGGGTTCCCGCACTCTTCTCTCCTCCTGTCTCTGTACACAGGGGGGGGGGGGGGCGGTGGAGGATTCTCGCTGTGCCTTGGCCTCTCCAGTGACAATGTCGCAGCGTTCCTCACACCCCGGTGACTGTTCTCTGCTCCGTCTACACGGCTCTGCTGTCTAATAAGGCCTGCGGGTGACGGCTCTGATCTTTTATTCATGCAGCCTGGGAACTGTGCAAGGCGGGAGGCGCTGGGAAACGATCGCTCATTACTACTGACTGGAGGCCCTCATCACAGGCTGGCAGGGGGGCCATGCTGGGACTTGTAGTGCCTCAGCAGCAGACCCCCCCACCCCATAGTGACAGCCGCCGGGATTGTGGAGGACATTTTGTTTTGCACCCCCAGATGTGAACAGGGGCCATTTAAATGAATGGGGGTTTTTGCTTGTTGGTCGTTTTTCGGGCGTTTTATGACCCGAAAACTCTCAGGTGTCAGTGCGGTCTTAGCCCCGGTTCACATTGGTGCAATTTGACTTGTCAAATCGGCGGCAATCGCCAGCAATGGCACCGCCCTAATCGCTGCGACGCCGCACCGATTTCAAACAGTCATTTACGATTTCGGGGTGCGATTTCCATTGACATCTGTGCAGAAACCCTGTGAAATCGCACCCCGAAATCGGGACTGACATGCGGGAGTGAAATGGTGCGAGTTCATTCCCGCAGCTCAATGTGAGATCTGAGCTCTTTTTAATCACTTTCAGACCGGACCATTTTGCAGCCAAAGGACCAGGCCCCTTTTTGCGATTCGGCACTGCGTCGCTTTAACTGACAATTGCGCGGGTCGTGCGGCGTGGCTCCCAAACAAAATTTGGCGTCCTTTTTTTTCCCACAAATAGAGCTTTCTTTTGGTGGTATTTGATCGCCCCTGCGGTTTTTGTTTTTTGCGCTATAAACAAAAATAGAGCGACAATTTTTTAAAAAAAAAAATGCAATATTTTTAACTTTTTTGCTATAATAAATATCCCCAAAAAATATATAAAAAAAACATTTTTTTTCCTCAGTTTAGGCCGATACGTATTCTTCTCCTACATATTTTTGGTAAAAAAAAAAAACGCAATTAGCGATTATTGATTGGTTTGCGCAAAAGTTATAGCGTCTACAAAATAGGGGATAGTTTTATAGCATTTTTATTAATATTCTTTTTTTTTTACTAGTAATGGCGGCGATCAGCGATTTTTATTGTCACTGCGACATTATGGCGGACACATCGGACATTTTTTTACACATTTTTGGGACCATTGTCATTTATACAGCAATCGATGCTATTTAAATGCACTGATTCCTGTGTAAATTACACTGTCAGTGAAGGAGTTAACCCCTACACTGCCCCCTAGTGGTTAAGTGTTACGTGTGTTTTTTTTTTTTTTAACTGTAGGGGGGCGTGGCTTGACATTCGATATCACTGATCATCTTTCCCTATGACAGGGAACAGACGATCAGTGACAGTCTCCCTAGGAAGCACGGGGAGAGGTTTGTTTACACAGACCTCTCCCCGCTCTTCAGCTCTGTGACCCGATCGCGGGACACCAGCGGCGATCGGGTCCCGCGGCTGCGGTCACGGAGCTCAGGACCGGGTCGTAAGCGCGACCCACGGCTGGGCACTTAAAGAGCAACGTACCTGTACGTTGATGTGCCCAGCTGGGCCATTCTGCCGACGTAAATGTGCAGGAGGCGGTCCTTCAAGCGGTTAAAGCATCCCACCGAGCTCCCGCACAGAAGCGAACGCATGCGTATTTTGCGCCCGCATATGAAAACGGTGTTTAAATCAGACGTGTGAGGTATCGCCGCGATCGTTGGACCGAGAGTAATAATTCTATCTCTAGATCTCCTCTGGAACTCAAAACTGGTAACCTGTAGAAAATTAAACGTCGCCTATAGAGATTTTTAAGTGCCAAAGTTTGTCGCCATTCCACGAGAGGGGCGCCATTTTGAAGCGTGACATGTTGGGTATCAATTTACTCAACATTATCTTTCACAATATAGGAAAAAAAATTGGGCTAACTTTAATGTTGTCTTATTTATTTTTTTTAATTAAAAAAAAAGGTTTTACTTTTTTTAAAAAAAAAAAATTGCGCTTGTAAGACCGCCGCACAAAAACAGTGTGATATAAAGTATTGCAACGACCGCCATTTTATTCTCTAGGGTGTCTGAAAAATATGTATATTATAATATTTGGGGGGTTCCAAGTAATTTTCAAGCATAAAAAAAAAAAAAGATTTTAACTTGTAAACTTGTAAACAACTTGTAAACAACAGATCCCCCCCCCCCCCACCATATACGTAAGCTGAGCCCCAAAATGTATGCGACTGGAACAAGCACACCAGCTCCGGCCGGTGTCTTGTGTCCTGATTTATTGGATTGATAGCAGCGCTGCCATTGGCTCCCGCTGCCGTCAATGAAATCCAATGACGCGGGGGGGCGGGGCCGAGTCCGGCATTCGTGTCTGTGGACGCCGAATGCTGGACTCGGGAGCGCGCCCACAGGGTAACCCCACCCACTGAGAGCACTTCTCCTAGGGGGTTATCTGATGTGGGGAGGAACCGAGAGAGCCGCCGGGGGACCCCAGAAGAGGAGGTTCGGGGCCACTCTGTGCAAAACGAGCTGCACAGTGGAGGTAAGTATGACATGTTTGTTATTGAAAAAAAAATAACAATCACTTTAAATCCTGGACAGTACAGTATCTGCATGGAGTTTGCATGTTCTCCCTGTGTGGGTTTCCTCCGGGTACTCCAATCTCCTCCTACACTCCGAAGACATGTCGGTAGGTAATTGGCTCCGGTCTAAATTGTGCCTAGTTTGTGTATTAATGTGCGTCAGGGAATTTAGATTGTAAGCTCCTCGGGGGCGGGGACTGGTGTGACTGTATATAGTATGTAAAGTGCTGTGTAAACTGTTGGCGCTGTATACATTCCTGTACAATAGATGGAAAAAAAAGGCAGACTTTGATCAATTGTTACATTGTATATTTTTTCTGGGTTTTATCCACGTGGGCGGAGCCGGCGCCCGGGGGGTGTGTCCTGTTGTATCTGCGGCTGCCCATAGTTGGCCAGCGGGAGGTGATAAGCCGCCTCCCAAAACACTGACTTGAGCTGAAATCCCTCTTCACCTTGTGGGTGGGGGGGGGGGGAAGTTAGGTAGCTGAGCTGCAGTTTTACTGCCCCCCTTAACCTAAGCCGGAGGGGGTTGCTTTCATATCCCCGAGATTTTTATAAGATCAGATGTTTGATAAAAAAAAAATCTTCATGCATGGGATGAATGTTTGGTTTCTTATCCTGAGGGTGTGTTTAGGAGATGGGGAGGGTTTGTTTGGGGTCCGGCCCGGGACCTGCTGATCGGCTGCGTCCAATCACAGCCCAGAGCTCTGTGTTGGTAAACAAACACAGAGCTCTACAGAGGGAGCGATCGATCAGTTTTCTCTTCCCTGCATTATTACACATTGTTGGGCACACATTTAACCCTTTGATTGCCCCCCCAGATCAGGGATATGCAAACTGCGGCCCTCCCAGAACAGAACTACAAGTCCCATGAGGCATAGCAAGACTGACCGCCACAAGCATGACAACCCAGAGGCATGATGGGACCTGGTAGTATTGTAGAAGCTGGAGGGTCCAAAGTTTGTATACCCCCGGCCCTAGATGGTAACTCCTCCCTTCCCTAGATGGTAACTCCTCCCTTCCCTAGATGGTAACTCCTCCCTGCCCTAGATGGTAACTCCTCCCTGCCCTAGATTGTAACTCCTCCCTGCCCTAGATGGTAACTCCTCCCTGCCCTAGATGTTAACTCCTCCCTGCCCTAGATGTTAACTCCTCCCTGCCCTAGATGGTAACTCCTCCCTGCCCTAGATGGTAACTCCTCCCTGCCCTAGATGGTAACTCCTCCCTGCCCTAGATGTTAACTCCTCCCTGCCCTAGATGTTAACTCCTCCCTGCCCTAGATGGTAACTCCTCCCTGCCCTAGATGGTAACTCCTCCCTGCCCTGTGTCATTAGTACAGTGACAGTGTAGAGTATTTGCACTGATGGTTTTATTGGTGTCAGTGGCAGTTAGTCCGTTCTCCCTCGGTGTCAGATTGTCTGCCGCACTATCGCAGTCCCCAAGTCGCTGATCGTCGCCATTAATAGTATAAAAGATAGAAATCCCAGTATCTATCCCGTAGTTTGTAGGCGATCGAACTCTCACAGAAACCAATCAATATACATTTATTGGGATTTTTTATTTATTTTTTATTTTACCAAAGACGTAGCAGAATACGTTTTGGCCAATATATATGAAGAAATTTCGATTTTTTTGGTTTTATTGGATGTTTTATAGCAGAAAGTAAAACATTTTATCTTTTTTTTTTGAAATTTTCATTCTTCTTTTTTTTCTTTTATAAAATAAAAAAAACAGAGGTGATCAAATACCACCAAAAGAAAGCTCCTATTTGTGGGGGTAAATATGATATACCAGATTTATCGGCGTATAACACGCACCCCGGGTTTAGGAGAGCATTTTAAGGAAAAAAAAGTTTTAGGAGGGAAGTTTAGGGAAAAAAAAAAAAAAAACTTACATTTTTACAACGCCATTTGCAGCCTTGCCCATTTTTTTTTTTTTTTAAATTTCACACCGCTGATACAGGCCGCGAGAGCGCCGCCGCCGAAAAAGACCGAACTGACTCTTCGGCTCCGCTCGCAGTCCCGCCTTCCTGCTGTTTCGGGAGCAAGCGCAGGGAGGCGGGACTGCGAGCGGAGCCGAAGAGTCGGCTCGGTCTTTTTCGGCAGCACTAATTTTCCGCGCCGCTCGCTATTTTTGTCACTTTTTTGGGGGGATCGGCGTATAACACACACCTACGACTTTCCCCTGATTTTAAGGGGGAAAAAGTGCATGTTATACGCCGATAAATACGGTAAATATAAGTTGGGTACAATGTTGCATGACTGCGCAATGCTGAACAATGGGTCTGGTCATGAAGAAAGCTTTGCTTTTGGGTGGAATGCCGCTTTTCTCTTTTTATAGTTGTGCCGGTGCGATCAGCTGAATGGAAATGGTGGCGGTTTTGTGATGATGAAGAATTTTATTGCTGGCCTGGGAAAATGTTGTCTCGCTGTGACAGCGGGGGGAGGGAATGAGGAGGAGGGGGGGTGTCACCGGAACAGGAAGGTAAAGACGGTGATTAGATCTGAATAACTCCGGGGAGATCCCTCATCACTTCCTGTCCTGACACCCGCCGGCTTCATATCCTTTCCAGGAATACATTTCAGTGAAAGTTATTTTATTTTTTTTCTAAGATGTATTTGTAGAACCTATCCCGTCCTGTTCCGTCCCGTCCCGTCCCCGGCTGAGACCCATTCCTGGCTGAGATGCACCCTGTCCCATTCTGAGACCTGTTCCTGGCTGGGACCTTTCCCCCGCTAAAACCCGTTCCGTCCAATCCCCATCTGAGATTCCGTCCCGTCTTGAGACTCACCCCTGGCTGGTACCTGTCCCATCCCTAGCTGAGACCCATCCCCAGCTGAGATCTGTCCCATCCCGAGACCCATCCCCCAGCTGAAATCTGTCCCGAGACTCGCCCCCGGCTGGTACCTGTCCCATCCCCAGCTGAAATCCGTTCCGTCCCGAGACTTGCCCTTGGCTGAGACCCATCCCCAGCTGAAATCCGTCCCGTCCCGAGACTCGCCCCCCCGGCTGGTACCTGACCCATCCCCAGCTGAAATCCGTTCCGTCCCGAGACTCGCCCCCCCGGCTGGTACCTGTCCCATCCCTAGCTGAGACCCATCCCCCAGCTGAAATCTGTCCCGAGACTCGCTCCCGACTGGTACCTGACCCATCCCTGACTGAGACCCATCCCCAGCTGAAATCCGTCCCGTCCCGAGACTTGCCCCCGGCTGGTACCTGTCCCACCCCTGGCTGAGACCCATCCCCCAGCTGAGATCTGTCCCGTCTCGAGACTCGCCCCCGGCTGGTACCTGTCCCATCCCCAGCTGAAATCCGTCCTGTCCCGAGACTCGCCCCCGGCTGGTACCTGTCCCATCCCTAGCTGAGACCCATCCCCCAGCTGACATCTGTCCCGAGACTCGCTCCCGACTGGTACCTGACCCATCCCTGACTGAGACCCATCCCCAGCTGAAATCCGTCCCGTCCCGAGACTCGCCCCCGGCTGGTACCTGTCCCACCCCTGGCTGAGACCCATCCCCCAGCTGAGATCTGTCCCATCTAGAGACTCGCCCCCGGCTGGTACCTGTCCCATCCCCAGCTGAAATCCGTCCCGTCCCGAGACTCGCCCCCGGCTGGTACCTGTCCCATCCCTAGCTGAGACCCGTCCCCCAGCTGAGATCTGTCCCGTCCCGAGACTTGCCCCCGGCTGGTACCTGTCCCACCCCTGACTGAGACCCATCCCCAGCTGAGATCTGTCCCGTCCCGAGACTTGCCCCCGGCTGGTACCTGTCCCACCCCTGACTGAGACCCATCCCCAGCTGAGATCTGTCCCATCCCGAGACTTGCCCCCGGCTGGTACTTGCCCCACCCCTGGCTGAGACCCATCCCCAGCTGAGATCTGTCCCGTCCCGAGACTCGCCCAGGGCCAGATTAAGAACATCATGGGCCTGGTGCTGAGGATTTTGGTGGGGCCTTTTATAAACATAAATAAAAAATGCAAACATATTTTGGTTATAACAAATTAAATTAAAGAGAGAGGGAGGATGAGAGAGAAAGGGGATGAAAGAGGTGTGAGGGGTAAGGGAAAGAGGATGAGAGAGAAAGGGGGGATGAGAGAAAGAGGATGCACATGAGCATGCGTGGGAATAACATCAACGCAGCCCGGCCAAGGCAAGTGACCGAAGGCACAGAACCCAGAAGGAAGACCGGGTGAAGATGGAAGTGCCCGGGCCCCGCCGGATTGATCACAGCACAGCACTGGAGGGCTCAGTCTGACAATTTAAGTGTACACTAATGTGCTAATATGCTGTGCATACTTGTACATTATGGCATAACCTACCTCAGGGCCTCTAAAAAATAGTAATGTTAGAAAAAGTTTACTACCGCTTTAATATCATTGGAACCCAGGAGCCTCTCATGGGACCCCCTACTGACCCGCATAGTTCCCAACATTTCAAAAATATTTTCAGGGACACTTTTTTACAAGTGCTATATTTAGTAGTAGCTGACATCCCCTGTGTTCCTCTATACATCACAATAGTAATTACAAAATTAAATAAGTACTAATAATGGGCAGAACAAATATGAGGACTGAGATTTCCTTTAGTTGAAGTAACAAAAGTGTGCCCATTATAGAGCTGGTAACATTGAGGATATTCAGTATAATTTTAAAGAACTGTTTTTGTGGGTAAGAGGCATAGAGGAGGAGAATGGATGGTATAAAAGTGGGAAGTATGTGCAGGTGAGGGAGAGGAATGTGGAGGGTCTAACAGTGGGCACTATGTACATGAGAGGAGTGCGGAGGGTATGACAGAAGGCACTATGTACAGGATAGGAGTGTGGAGAGTATGACAGAGGGCTATGTATAGGAGAGGAGGATGAAGGAATCTGGGAAGGAAAAATTTAAAGGTTTGTGGAAGGGTTTTTAGGGACTGTGTAGTGGTTAAGCGGGCCATACATGGATTGAAATTACACCAATTAAGCAGAGACCAGCCATAGTCGATCTATGTATGGGCTACCTGGTTTTACACAAGTCAACCTATTAACCGACTTGAGTACAACCAGCCTGTCAGGTTTTCCCCAAACAATCAGTGCTGCCAGCTATAGTTAGCAACACTAATCATTGTATTCACTGGCAGAACACAATAACACTGCGGGAGTGATTCCCCCATCCACAGGTCAGCAGGTGAGAGGGGGTGTGGGGACAGGCTGGGGAGAGATACTAGTCAGTGGCTGGGTAAGCACTGGCTAGTATCAGAGCCAGATACACACAGGTTACATATGCCACGGTCGTTCGAGCGAGAGCAATAATTCTGTAACCTGTAAAAAAATGTAACGCATTGCTTAGTACACAAAAATAAAACGTGCTAACTGTTTTGTTTATGAATGAAACAGTTTCTTTCCAAAAAAAAACGTTTGAAAAATTGCTGCGCAAATATTGTGTAACATAAAAAGTTGCAAAGACCACCATTTTATTCCATAGGGTGTCTACTAAAACAATATATAATGCTTGAGGGTTTTGAGTAATTTTCTATCAAAAAAAAAAGATGATTTTTACATGTAGGAGAGAAGTGTCAGAATTGGCCTGGGTGGCGAGGGGTTAATTATCATAAGTAATATACAAATAATTATTATAAGCCCTGTGATCTCATCCTCTCAGTCTGCTGCAGAGTGTTCCAGCTTGTATTTATACTGGCCGCTCTGTATGTAGCTTCTGATCGACTGTGCAAGGAGCCCCATATCTCCGGAACCAAAGATTATAGCAGCCCCATATTTTAACCAGTGCTGGAGTAGGTCTTTAGCTACTTACCTCTCAAATGTGGGGTCTCTGTGACTCCTGATCGCTGAGCTACAACCCTCGAAGTCAATCTTTTTTTTTTTTTTCTTAAATTTTTTTTTTTTTTTTTTTTAGCAAATGGGCCTATCTTGAGAAAGGGGCCTGGAGCTGCAGCTCCAATAGCCCCTATGTTAATCCGGCCCTGGACTCGCCCCCGGCTGGTACCTGTCACATCCCCAGCTGAAATCCGTCCCGTCCCGAGACTCGCCCCCGGCTGGTACCTGACCCATCCCCAGCTGAGATCTGTCCCGTCCCGAGACTCGCCCCCGGCTGGTACCTGTCCCATCCCTGGCTGAGACCCATCCCCAGCTGAGATCTGTCCCGTCCTGAGACTCGCCCCCGGCTGGTACCTGACCCACCCTTGGCTGAGACCCATCCCCCAGCTGAAATCTGTCCCGTCCTGAGACTCGCCCCCGGCTGGTACCTGACCCACCCCTGGCTGAGACCCATCCCCAGCTGAGATCTGTCCCGTCCTGAGACTCGCCCCCGGCTGGTACCTGACCCACCCCTGGCTGAGACCCATCCCCCAGCTGAAATCTGTCCCGAGACTCGCCCCCGGTTGGTACCAGACCCATCCCCCAGCTGAAATCCGTCCCGTCCCGAGACTCGCCCCCCCAGCTGAGACCCATCCGGTCTCATTCCGGGACCCGTTCCTGGCTGAGATCCGTCCTGTCCCGAGACTCGCCCCCGACTGGTACCTGTCCCATCCCTGGCTGAGACCCCTCCCTGTCTGAGACCCATTCTGTCTCATTCCGAGACCCGTTCCTGGCTGAGATCTGTTTTTGTCCTGTCCCGTTCTGAGACCCGTCCAGTCCTGTTCCCGGCTAAAACCTCGGCTGAGACCCATCCTGGGCCGTCCCGTTCTTGGCTGAGGCCCATCTCATTCTTGGCGGAGGCCTTGGCATTCTCCGTGAACCGCCAGGAAAGGCTGATGCCCAGTCTGGTGTCGGCTCACATCTGCTGCCTGTTCTGTGACATGTGAATCCAGCGGCCTTGCTCCTCCGAGGATCAGGAATGACGGGCAGCGCCGGGCCCAGAGCTGACACTTCATGTGTCTATATATAGAGCCCTGGGAATGTCCTCGTCTGCTGCCCCAGACCAGCATGAGAGAGCGTCTGCCCCCCGGGCTTGTCTGCAACCTGGGAAAATCCCCCGTTCAGCCCCTGCGGCGGAGCTTAGGGGCCCAATGGGGTGTGAGATCCCAGCAGATCGGGGGTCACAAGATTAAACTTCATCAGGCGGTGACGGAGGGTCCACCAAAGCTAATTCTGTTTTATGCTGGAAACTGCAAAAACTTTCAACCAGTTATGGGCGCTGGGCACGCTACACCATTCAATATACACGGCGCATGCGTAGTGCGCCCGCTCCTTCTACTCCTCCCCTATTGCTGGCAGTTAGTCGGGACTCGCTGTGTAAATTCGGACACAGAGGGGTGATTTATAAAGGGTTGTCCTAATAATAATAAAGCTTACCTGTAGGTAAAATGAATATCTCCTCAACGCGCTCCGCTTAGAGATGTTCCCGAGAGCAGCCGCCAGTGATGTCACCAGCGCCGTGACATCATCACGGCTCAGCCAATCATGTGGCTGCAACCCCCCCAACCCAAAAGAAAGACCGGGTGAAGATGGAAGCCTCTGCAGCAGTGACGGTGCGCCCGACACATTGCGCCTTTCCCCCGCAAGCCTACTACCGCTTTACCGGAGAGACTACTTCCCCATCAGGTCCGCCTGGCTGCTGATTGATCTGCTGTCAATAAAAAGTAAGGCAGACCTGATGGGAAGCTGTTCTCCCTGTACTCATAAGGCTTCTGTGACATCATCACTATGCCCCGCCCCTTTGTTTACATTCAGCCAGTGAATCTCCTTGCTGGCGGCTTCGTGGGGGCGGGATAGAGCCCTGTGCCGAGCCACATTCATGACAGCTTGGCAGACCTCCGTATGCCAGGGGGCAGTATTTCTTTAAGAATTGGTCAGTCTGCCATAGCAAACGTTTTTTTTTAATAGTGGCGGTACTTAGAACGACCTGAATTAGGTGAAGGTAATTCTAAAGGACCACCAGAAAAGTGTTGGTGCTTTATTGACATGTTATAGAAAGAAACCGAGTAACATTGTTTATAAACATTGATCAGACGGGAGATACAAAGTAACATTGTTTATAAACATTGATCACATGAGAGCTAGAGAGATACAAAATAACATTGTTTATAAACATTGATCAGACAGGAGATAGAGAGATACAAAGTAACATTGTTTATAAACGTTGATTAGACATGAGATAGAGAGATACAAAGTAACATTGTTTATAAACATTGATCAGACAGGAGATGGAGAGATACAAAGTAACATTGTATATAAACATTGATCAGACAGGAGATGGAGAGATACAAAGTAACATTGTTTATAAACGTTGATTAGACAGGAGATAGAGAGATACAATCTCCCATCTGATCAATGTTAGTTTGTTTATAAACATTGATCAGACAGGAGATGGAGAGATATAAAGTAACATTGGTCAGATGGGAGATTGTATCTCTCTATCTCCTATCTGATCAAGGTTTATAAACAATGTTACTTTGTATCTCTCCATCTTCCCTCTGTTTAATGTTTATAAACAATGTTACTTTATAAACATTGTATCTCTCCATCTCAAAGTAACATTGTTTATAAACATTGATCAGACGGGAGATAGAGAGATACAATGTTACTTTGTTCAGACAGGAAATGGAGAGATACAAAGTAACATTGTTTGTTTTGTATCTCTCCATCTCCCGTCTGATCAATGTTTATAAACAATGTTACTTTGAGATGGAGAGATACAATGTTTATAAACATTAAACAGAGGGAAGATGGAGAGATACAAAGTAACATTGTATCTCCCGTCTGATCAATGTTTATAAACAAAGTAACATTGTTTATAAACCTTGATCAGATAGGAGATAGAGAGATACAATCTCCCATCTGATCAATGTTACTTTATATCTCTCTATCTCCCGTCTGATCAAGGTTTATAAACAATGTTACTTTGTATCTCTCCATCTCCACTCTGTTTAATGTTTATAAACAATGTTACTTTATAAACATTGTATCTCTCCATCTCCCTTCTGAACAAAGTAACATTGTTTATAAACATTGATCAGACGAGAGATGGAGAGATATAAATGAATCATTGTTACTTTTGTATCTATTCTGTTTCATTTATCTGCAGATCGAAGGGAGGAGCTTCCAGAAAAATGTTTTGTTTAATGAAATCCTTGTTTCTGGGTGTCTCCTCCCACTAACCGCTGCACATCCATTGACGCACACAGCGTCCGGCAAGCCACGCCCCTGGCTTTATTCTCCTCCCCGGCGATTTGACTGACAGCAGCAGTAGCCAATCACTTGGCTTTGCTCAGTACCTCCCTCGACTACCTGGAAGATCGGAGAAGCGGGGGAGGATTGTCCTGGACCGGGGGGCAGCGGTGACGAGAGGCCGCAGGTAAGTGTTTATGGATGATGGAGGGGGGGGGGGCATAGAAAGGTAGTGGGGGGCATTTTGAACCCTAATGTAGACGGCGTTTAGTGTCACTTTACTGGTTTTCTCACCATTATTTATCTTTCATTATTTACTTTGTTTTTTTTTTTTTTTTCATTGTTATTTATGTTGCTGTTTTTTTATTTATTTATTCATTTTTTATTGTCGCATTAACAAAAAGCTGAGAATTCGGGATGAATCGCGTCGGCTCGTCCCGGTTGGAGGTTTTGATTTTTTTTTCTATCGTCTTGGTATTGTGGGAGAATTTTGAAGATGGTGAATCCGCAGCGTGTTGATGAGAGCGGATCCGAGCGTGCGCCCCCCCCTCCCCCCCCCCTCTCTGAAGCGCCTTTCACAGCCCAGCTAATTACACACAGGGGATTTTTTGTTACTGATCAAATGATACATCACAGTGTTTAGCCCCTCTGCCCCCGGGGGGGGGGGGGGTGTGAATTTCTGTGGATTCATTATGCTGCATTTCCCATGGTGCACCGCTCCCCGCGCACACGCCTTTGTGAAAACATTGGCCCTCATTACATCGCCGCCGGCTTTTTCTCAGCCGAGCTTCCAGTAATTTCGATTGTATTCACGGAGGACGAGGCGGCTCCGGGGGGGGGGGGGGGGGGGATATGAAGATCGCCCTCCGAAAACCCCGAGAATCCGATTACAGGAAGACGATTCGCAAACCTTCCGGGTTTTAAGTCGTTGGCGAAAATTTAGCGAAACGCAGTTTGAACCTTCCTGAAAAAAAGTCACGGTGTGTTACGGCATCGATCGGTGCGTTTTCCTGAGAAGAGTTTCCGCGTTTCCTGAAAACCTGGCTGGGAACTCCTCGGCGTCCTCCTGAACCCGGATCTCCGCTGGCACCGGATCACTCCCTCCGCCGCGCGGCGCCCTTGTTTTCTGGGCTGACAAATATTTGCTCGTCTCGGGATCTTTTGGGCGACACGTCTGAAAACGCGGCCAAAAAAAAAAAAGCGCCAAAGACGGGAGACGTTCACACGCCGGGGGGGGGGAGGGGGATTCCCATTCTGGAAGTGGAAACTTTATGACTTCCATGATTTTTATTTTATTTTTATTTTTTATTTTTTTTAACCCCTTGCCGACCAGCCGCCGTCATTTATTCAGCGGCAGGTTGGCTCGTTCCCGCCAATTGCCCTCGGAATTATAATTTTTTTTTTTTGCCGGAGTCGCACCCATTGGCCAATCGTCAGGCGAGTCCGCCGGCCACCCGCGATCGCCCCCCTCTCCCCTCCCCCGCAGTGACAGAACGGGGATCTGCCTGTGTAAACAAGGGGACAGATCACACAGATCTCGTCTTTTTGCTCCCCCCATACAGTTAGAAAACACAAACAGGGAACACATTTAACCCCTTTGATTGCCCCCGATGTTAACCCCTTCCCTGCCAGTGTCATTAGTACAGTGACAGTGCATATTTTTTTTTTAGCCCTGATTACTGTATTAGTGTCACTGGTTCCCCAAAAAAGTGTAAAAAATAAAAAATATGTCAGTCAGGTGTCCGATCTGTCCGCCGCAATGTCGCAGTCCTGTTAAAAAAATTGCTGATCGCCGCCATTACTAGTGAAAAAAATAATAATAATAAAAATGCCATAAATTTATAATCTTTTTTGTAGACTCAATAACTTTTGCACAAACCAATCAATATACGCTTTTTTATTGCGTTTTTTGTTTTGTTTTCTGCATCAAAAACGCATGGAAATAGGTTATATGGTTTCCAATGGCGTCGTTCACACCAGTGCCGTCAGTTCCAGAAAAAAAAAAAGAAAAAAGTAGAACATGCTGCATTTTTCCTGCACTGGAACGCGGGAAAAGCATCAAAAAAATGCGCATCCAGAAACGCATGCAGAACGGATCTAGACTGCCGGCCCCACCATTCTGCATTGACTTGACGGAACGCGTTTAAAACGCATTGAAAACGCACTGGAACACTCCTAAACGCACCGAAATGTCCTTATTTAAGGTGAAGAAAAATGCAACGGAACGCAATCAAAAACACGCATTCAGAAACGCATCCGAAACGCTTCCGGACGGCTTTCTATGGTGTGAACCGGACCTCAAAAGTACGGCATTCATTTTTTTTTTTGAATGCCGGAACGCCTCAAAAACGCGCATGCAGAAAAGCATCTGAAACGCGTCCAGAATGAGTTTCTATGGTGGGAACTAAAACAACAAAAAAACGCACCACAAACGCATGTGAACATGCATGAGGAACTGCACAGTGAGGCTTGCAGTGCAAATTAACCCTCGCCCCCCCTCCCCCAATCTCTCTGCTCATCCAATGGGAAGTGACAGATCTGGTACTTCCAGGTATGGGGGGAGCATGTGACTCCCTTCTGTTCATGTGATCGCTCCGGGGCTTGGTGATTGGCTCCTGAATAGGGACGGGCGGGCCGGGGCAGTCCTTACCTATATTTAGGTTCCAGGACCCCCCCTCAGGGCAAGAATGCAGAACTCCACCCCTCCCCCTAACGCTTGCCATAGAATGGGTGTGCCCGTTCCTTACCCCATGGCTCCACCTGCCCATGCTTGTCATGGAGTGGGCGCTGTCTTGTGGCTCGGAGGTAGTTGGCACTGCACGGTGTACATTGGTGTCAGCTGTGGGCAGAGGGGGTGGAGGACGTTGTGACACCGGTAGCTGTCAGTGCAGACAGGGCTGCTGTTAGAAATCATGCCCCTCCCCCCCATAGAGTTTATCCGTCTCCCTTCCTTTGCAGCCTCAGTTGCACAGATGTATGTATTGGAAGCGCTCAGAAGCTTCTTCCTCATTCACAAACTGAATCATAGTAAACACAGTTTACTATGCTTCCGTAATTAATGGACGTTTGATCACTCACTATGTTCATTCAGCAAAGGAAGGGGCCAATAAATTATAGATTTACCGGCCCCTTTCTCCTCTCTCCATCCTGATCCTTCCCTCTGTTTGCCCACAGCAGCTTCCGGCAGGAGAGGAGGGAAGTCATCGGAGCTGCGAGGGGAAAGGGGCACACAGGGGGGCCCGGACAGCAGATGGGACCGGTGCATGTGCTAGAACCAATCTCCTGTAGGCAGAGCTGAGGGGGGGGGAGGGGCACACAGGGGGGCCCGGACAGCAGATAGAAGGGGTGCATGTGCTAGAACCAATCCCCTGTAGGCAGAGCTGAGGGGGGGGGGAAGGGGCACACAGGGGGGCCCGGACAGCAGATAGAAGGGGTGCATGTGCTAGAACCAATCCCCTGTAGGCAGGGCTGAGGGGGGGAAAGGGGCACACAGGGGGGCCCGGACAGCAGATAGAAGGGGTGCATGTGCTAGAACCAATCCCTGTAGGCAGAGCTGAGGGGGGAGAAAGGGGCACACAGGGGGGCCCGGACAGCAGATAGAAGGGGTGCATGTGCTAGAACCAATCCCTGTAGGCAGAGCTGAGGGGGGAGAAAGGGGCACACAGGGGGGCCCGGACAGCGGATGGAAGGGGTGCATGTGCTAGAACCAATCCCCTGTAGGCAGAGCTGAGGGGGGAGAAAGGGGCACACAGGGGGGCACGGACAGCAGATGGAAGGGGTGCATGTGCTAGAACCAATCCCCTGTAGGCAGAGCTGAGGGGGGGGGGAAAGGGGCACACAGGGGGGCACGGACAGCAGATGGAAGGGGTGCATGTGCTAGAACAACGCTGGGTCTCTACTAATGATTGGCAGCCAATGGGCTGGCTTGGGATCATGTGACCACTGCTTCCCGCCATCGGGTATAAAGAACCTGTTAAAAAGATGCCAGGGCTGAGCACAAAAGGGGTTAATAAATCCCCCCCCCCCCTTCTTAATTCTATGTATATATGTCATTGGGGTGTTCATTCTAAATAAAGCTGGAAATGCACCCTGACGAGTCCGTTTACTGACACACTGAGCTGCACTAAATGATGAATATGGGTCACAACCAGTTATATAATGCTGGTCACATGACTCACATTCTAGAAAGTAGGCGAAAGGCAAACATTGGACTCGGTGCATCACCGCCACCTTGTGGCCAACAATTATAGAAATATGTAAAAATAAGTGAGCTTCTGCCTTGTTCTTCATCGCCACCTTGTGGCCACAAGTGATATCGCCATAGAGAAAGTTAACATTAGTTTTATTTTCAATAGCTCTGCACTATTTTTTATCGCCATCTTGTGGCTGAATAAGAGTATAGCACTTGTGATTTCCTGTAAAGCACATACTGTACAGTTTGCTGTTGGTAGTGGGACTCGCCTTCTACACGGATGACCGTTACATTGTAACCTGTAGTTCTGAACATGTTGCAGAGAATTAGTATAATTGGATGCGTCTTGTTTGTCAGCCATTGGAGGATCCCGCGGTGTTCATCACCCCCTTCGGTGCTCCGAGGTGGTACAGCTGTACATGGCAGCCAATCAGCTTCTAACGTCGGCTTGTTCAGTTCAGCTTTAACAAAAAAAAAAAATCCTGGAAGCTGATTGGCTCCCATGTAGAGCTGCACCAGATTTTTCACTTTCCAGTTTTAGTAAATCTCCCCCATAATCTCCAGACAAAACCTTTCTTTATATATAATTAGGATGGAATAGGGAGCCAATCACTGTTCATTGAACCTTCTAGAGCAACGATGACCAACTTCAGTCCAAGGGCCACATGCAGCCCTTCTGCTTTGCTTTTATTCAGCCCTTGGGGCAATTATTCCCCACGCTGTCAGCAACAGCGGGCCATAGATCCATCCACTGACACCAATGATGGGGCACTATTCTTATACCCCTCCCATCACAGGCTCCTCCCCTGTACATAAGTATCACAGACCCCTCCCATGTACATAAGTATCACAGACCCCTCCCATCACAGACTCCTCCCCCCATATACATAAGTATCACAGACCCCTCCCATCACACGCTCCTCCCATGTAGAGTCTGTGATACTTGTGTACATGGGAGGAGCCTGTGATACTTGTGTACATGGGAGGAGCCTGTGATACTTGTGTACATGGGAGGAGTCTGTGATACTTGTGTGCATGGGAGGAGTCTGATACTTATGTACATGGGAGGAGTCTGTGATGGGAGAAGTCTGTGATACCTATGTACATGGGAGGAGCCTGTGATACTTATGTACATGGGAGAAGTCTGTGATGGGAGGAGTCTGATACTTATGTACATGGGAGGAGTCTGTGATACTTATGTACATGGGAGGAGTCTGTGATACTTATATACATGGGAGGAGTCTGATACTTATGTACATGGGAGGAGTCTGATACTTATGTACATGGGAGGAGTCTGTGATGGGAGGAGCCTGTGATACTTATGTACATGGAGGAGTCTGTGATACTTATGTACATGGGAGGAGTCTGTGATACTTATGTACATGGGAGGAGTCTGTGATGGGAGGAGCCTGTGATACTTATGTACATGGAGGAGTCTGTGATACTTATGTACATGGGAGGAGTCTGTGATGGGAGGAGCCTGTGATACTTATGTACATGGGAGGAGTCTGATACTTATGTACATGGGAGGAGTCTGTGATACTTATGTACATGGGAGGAGTCTGTGATGGGAGGAGCCTGTGATACTTATGTACATGGGAGGAGTCTGTGATGGGAGGAGCCTGTGATACTTATGTACATGGAAGGAGTCTGTGATGGGAGGAGCCTGTGATACTTATGTACATGGGAGGAGTCTGTGATGGGAGGAGCCTGTGATACTTATGTACATGGGAGGAGTCTGATACTTATGTACATGGGAGGAGTCTGTGATGGGAGGAGCCTGTGATACTTATGTACATGGGAGAAGTCTGTGATGGGAGGAGTCTGATACTTATGTACATGGGAGGAGTCTGTGATACTTATGTACATGGGAGGAGTCTGTGATACTTATATACATGGGAGGAGTCTGATACTTATGTACATGTGAGGAGTCTGATACTTATGTACATGGGAGGAGTCTGTGATGGGAGGAGCCTGTGATACTTATGTACATGGGAGGAGTCTGTGATACTTATGTACATGGGAGGAGCCTGTGATACTTATGTACATGGGAGGAGTCTGTGATACTTATGTACATGGGAGGAGTCTGTGATACTTATGTACATGGGAGGAGTCTGTGATGGGAGGAGCCTGTGATACTTATGTACATGGGAGGAGTCTGTGATGGGAGGAGCCTGTGATACTTATGTACATGGGAGGAGTCTGATACTTATGTACATGGGAGGAGTCTGTGATACTTATGTACATGGGAGGAGTCTGTGATGGGAGGAGCCTGTGATACTTATGTACATGGGAGGAGTCTGTGATGGGAGGAGCCTGTGATACTTATGTACATGGGAGGAGTCTGATACTTATGTACATGGGAGGAGTCTGTAATACTTATGTACATGGGAGGAGTCTGTGATGGGAGGAGCCTGTGATACTTATGTACATGGGAGGAGTCTGTGATGGGAGGAGCCTGTGATACTTATGTACATGGGAGGAGTCTGTGATGGGAGGAGCCTGTGATACTTATGTACATGGGAGGAGCCTGTGATACTTATGTACATGGGAGAAGTCTGTGATGGGAGGAGTCTGATACTTATGTACATGGGAGGAGTCTGTGATACTTATATACATGGGAGGAGTCTGTGATGGGAGGAGCCTGTGATACTTATGTACATGGGAGGAGCCTGTGATACTTATGTACATGGGAGGAGCCTGTGATACTTATGTACATGGGAGGGGTCTGTGATACTTATGTACATGGGAGGAGCCCGTGATACTTATGTACATGGGAGGAGTCTGTGATGGGAGGAGCCTGTGATACTTATGTACATGGGAGGAGTCTGTGATGGGAGGAGCCTGTGATACTTATGTACTTGGGATTTTTTTTTTTTTATATTTAAAACATTTGCAAAGATTTCACACAATCTTCTCTCTTGTTGTCATTATGGGGGATGTTTGTAGAATTTTTAGGAAAATAATGAATTGAATCTATAGTGGAATACGGCTGTAACATAACAAAATGTGGATAAAGTGAAGCTCTGTGAGTCCGGATGCTCTGTATGTCCTCTGTGGAGGAATGTCCTGGCAGCGCTGTTATCAGACATTCCTGCGGGGAGCGCTCTTGTGACACTCGGCGCACATTTTCCATGAGGTCAGAGAGAGACGAGTCACCCGGGAGATCTGTGAGATACGATTGTATTCTCAGCACAATACACACAACAATCAGACACACATCGGGGGCGTCCCCTGTGATAGAAATACTTCTATATCATGCAGTCACATGGTCAGCCTTGTCTGTCTTAAAGCACAACTCCGCGCTCCGCCCAGTTCAAGTTTATTTTTTTCCCTGATGTTGTGGGACGAAGCAAACATTTTTGTCTGTGGCCCCAGGAAGGAGTTTTCCCTCACTTCCTGTCCCTGTGACACCGTGCAAGAAACTACACTACAGGTGGTGTCCAGGACAGAAGTGCAAAGACATCAATAAACACTGTCAGAGGTTCCGACTCCTCCCCACTAATATGTGTCCCCGATGGAGAGATTTCCCATCACTTCCTGTCCTAACAAAGGGGAACCCTGCCCCCATAAAAAATGGAGTGGAGACACAAACTACTGCTGGAAATCTCCCCATTGTGGGAGGGGCAGAGACACAAACTACTGCAGGGAAATCTCCCCATTGTGGGAGGGGCAGAGACACAAACTACTGCAGGAAATCTCCCCATTGTGGGAGGGGCAGAGACACAAACTACTGCAGGAAATCTCATCATTGTGGGAGGGGCCGAGACACAAACTACTGCAGGGAATCTCCCCATTGTGGGAGGGGCAGAGACACAAACTACTGCAGGAAATCTCATCATTGTGGGAGGGGCCGAGACACAAACTACTGCAGGAAATCTCCCCATTGTGGGAGGGGCAGAGACACAAACTACTGCAGGAAATCTCACCATTGTGGGAGGGGCAGAGGCACAAACTACTACAGGAAATCTCCCCATTGTGGGAGGGGCAGAGGCACAAACTACTACAGGAAATCTCCCCATTGTGGGAGGGGCAGAGACACAAACTACTGCAGGAAATCCCCCCATTGTGGGAGGGGCAGAAACACAAACTACTGCAGGAAATCTCCCCATTGTGGGAGGGGCAGAAACACAAACTACTGCCGGGAAATGTCATCATTGTGGGAGGGGCAGAGACACAAACTACTGCAGGAAATCTCATCATTGTGGGAGGGGCAGAGACACAAACTACTGCAGGGAAATCTCCCCATTGTGGGAGGGGCAGAGACACAAACTACTGCAGGAAATCTCATCATTGTGGGAGGGGCAGAGACACAAACTACTGGAGGAAATCTCCCCATTGTGGGAGGGGCAGAGACACAAACTACTGCAGGGAATCTCTCCATTGTGGGAGGGGCAGAAACACAAACTACTGCAGGAAATCTCCCCATTGTGGGAGGGGCAGAGACACAAACTACTGCGGGGAAATCTCATCATTGTGGGAGGGGCAGAGACACAAACTACTGCGGGAAATCTCACCATTGTGGGAGGGGCAGAGACACAAACTACTGCGGGAAATCTCCCCACTGTGGGAGGGGAAGAGACACAAACTACTGCGGGAAATCTCCCCACTGTGGGAGGGGCAGAGACACAAACTACTGCGGGAAATCTCCCCATTGTGGGAGGGGCAGAGACACAAACTACTGCGGGAAATCTCCCCATTGTGGGAGGGGCAGAGACACAAACTACTGCGGGAAATCTCCCCATTGTGGGAGGGGCAGAGACACAAACTACTGCAGGAAATCTCCCCATTGTGGGAGGGGCAGAGACACAAACTACTGCAGGAAATCTCCCCATTGTGGGAGGGGCAGAGACACAAACTACTGCAGGAAATCTCATCATTGTGGGAGGGGCAGAAACACAAACTACTGCAGGAAATCTCCCATTGTGGGAGGGGCAGAGACACAAACTACTGCGGGGAAATCTCATCATTGTGGGAGGGGCAGAGACACAAACTACTGCGGGAAATCTCACCATTGTGGGAGGGGCAGAGACACAAACTACTGCGGGAAATCTCCCCACTGTGGGAGGGGAAGAGACACAAACTACTGCGGGAAATCTCCCCACTGTGGGAGGGGCAGAGACACAAACTACTGCGGGCAATCTCCCCATTGTGGGAGGGGCAGAGACGCAAACTCTTTGGGGGGGGGGGGTTATCTCAGGAACGGAGGAGTCTCTTACTGGCTGATTCCATTGGCTGCAATACATGAATTGTGGAATATTGAAGCACAATAATACAAATCACAGATGATGGCGGATAACAGACGGAGTGCAGAATCTGCCCACTTTCTCAGGTAAGTTCATTGTCCACCTTTTGTATGGATGTGATTGGACAGATCAGAAAGGGGCGGTCCATTCGGAGAGTTTGTTGGGTATATAAGGTGCTGTGGATGAGATCGGTTCCACTTTGGGGTACATTCCTTTTATTTCTTGTCCTTGTCCCTCCTGGCTCCTCCCCTCTCCGCGTCGGTCGGTGAAACGATTTGGTGTCACTTCCAGACTTGCCGCCGTTGTTGGTGGAAGTTCTTTGGGGTTAATCTTTGGTGTTTTTGGAGGAATTTTTTCGCTGACCGGGTTGTGGGACGGGGGGAGGGGCGGCCGGGCAGGTTCCAGATCTAGGACAGCTCGTCCTTCCAGGACAGGTGACACGACTTGCAGAGGATGTGACCCTCCAGGGGGTAGCAGCCGCTCTCCGTCGGCTCCAGGGACAGGAGCACCCGACATTTCTGAAAGACACAAGAAGGCGGGTCACAGGCCGAGACTCAGCACAAGGGATAGAAATCTACTCTTTACACACCCAGATATTACCTTGTAAAAGTAGCCGTGACATCATCACTGCGCTGTACATGGCATGTGCAGAGCTGGGGGAGGGACCCAACAGGCTCCACCCACAATAAGAAACCTACAGGAGGGGGCGGAGGCAAGACCAGTCCCCCCCTGCACATAGACAAAGCAGAGAGCTGTGGGAGGGACCCAACAGGCTCCACCCACAATAGGAAACCTACAGGAGGGGGCGGAGGCAAGACCAGTCCCCCCCTGCACATAGACAAAGCAGAGAGCTGTGGGAGGGACCCAACAGGCTCCACCCACAATAAGAAACCTACAGGAGGGGGCGGAGGCAAGACCAGTCCCCCCCCCCCCCCTGCACATAGAGAAAGCAGAGAGCTGTGGGAGGGACCCAACAGGCTCCGCCCACAATAGGAAACCTACAGGAGGGGGCGGAGGCAAGACCAGTCCCCCCCCTGCACATAGAGAAAGCAGAGAGCGGTGGGAGGGACCCAACAGGCTCCGCCCACTACAAGCTGACTGCATCCTGTGCTGTTCAAATGCAAACCATTGGTGTGAAATAGAAATTCTGTATTTGGCCACTAGATGGAGCCAAGTATCACAGTCATTTCCCATAATACTTAGCCCCATCTAGTGGTCAAATGCGGCATTGATTTATAAAGATTTTCATAACCATTCGCCCTGTTCACATGTACATTCACTCTATGGGACCAGGGCACAATAACGAATGTAAATAGGCCCGGATTCTCTGCTGCTCGAAAGTAAACCATTAGTGTAAAATAGAAAATACTGCATTTGGCCTCTAGATGGAGCCAAGTATCTCAGTCATTTTCTATAATACTCGGCTCCATCTAGAGGCCAAATTCTGAGTTTTCTATTTTACACTAATGATTTACTTTCAAACAGCAGAGAATCCAGGCCTATTTACATTCGTTCTATGTGAACAGGGCAAAATAACGAATGTACTTTTCAGTGGGCGAATGGCTATGCAAATTATTATTATTTCTTTTTTAAATCGGTCCCTTTAAATCCAAAAAAAACCCTTCATGTCACATCTCCATTGATATGGAACCTCACAGTCATACTTACCTCACAGCGATAACAATTCTCGTGGAAGTTGCGCCCGATGCATTCGATCTTATAGGAGTCCTGCCCGTCCCTGGGGATGATCGGCTCCTCGCACACATTACAGATCGGGGCGTATTTCCTGCAGGATATCACAGAAGAGATAAAGTTCACTGTGCTGTGCGCTCACCCGGGAATTCCATCACATCAGGGCCACATTATACAACCCCCTCCCCCACCAGTGATTCCATGCCCCCCCTCCCCCACACCACTCGTTCCGTGCCCCCACCACCCATTCCATGCCCCACTCCCCCACCCCTGCACCACCTATTCCATGCCCACCTTTTCCACCCCTGCACCACCTATTCCATGCCCACCTTCCCCACCCCTGCACCACCTATTCCATGCCCACCTTCCCCACCCCTGCACCACTCATTCCATGCCCCACTCCCCCACCCCTGCACCACCTATTCCATGCCCCACTCCCCCACCCCTGCACCACCCATTCCATGCCCCACTCCCCCACCCCTGCACCACCCATTCCATGCCCCACTCCCCCACCCCTGCACCACCTATTCCATGCCCCCCACCCCTGCACCACCTATTCCATGCCCCCCTCCCCCACCCCTGCACCACCCATTCCATGCCCACCTTACCCACCCCTGCACCACCTATTTCATGCCCCCCTCCCCCACCCCTGCACCACTCATTCCATATACCTGTGGGTATAGGGTGGAAGTGATGTCAGCCGGGGGGAGGGATTGAATCTATATCTCCTCCAGCCCTGTTAGCACCTCCAGCGGCTGTGATTTGCTATCATCGGCGGGACCGGGACACCTATGAAGATTTTGCATGTGGCCAGATATGTGCTGCGAGTTCTAACATTTTTACTAAACTGCCCACTAGATGGCGCTTTTCACTTTCTAAACACACACAGGAGAAGTGGGGGGGAGATTGCATGCGATTCTTTGCAGCGAGATTTGAACAGATTTTTTATTTTTTTTGGTATTGACACAAACCGCGCCACAAAGTATCGGTAGATTTGTACAATTATTTCTTGCAGATTTCCCATTAATGTTTCTCACTAGTTGCCCCGGTGCCTTACCCCAACCCCCCCGGTTGTACCTGTAATAATCCTGCGCACAATGAACGTCGTTGTATTCGTCCACAGCGAAGCTCTCGTCGGCGATCGTCCGGTGGCACACCACACACCGGAAGCACTCGGGGTGGTAGCTGTTCCCCATGGCACGCACTATGTGCTGCATGATCAGCGTCTGGCAGGTGGCGCATTTCTCCAGTGTGTCCTGCAGGGGGAGGAAGAGAGACACCCCGGATTTATCACCCGCCATCATGGACCCCCCCCATGTTCACACCATAGACACACGCCGTCATCTTTAATGATAATACGATTACTCAGCTCTGTGATTGGCTGCCTCGATCGTTCCTAATAATACTGTTCAACGTTTTCACGGGTCACGCCCCAAATCTAAGTCCCCTCCTCCAACCTCCGGCCCGAGTTTATACATTAAACCCGATAAATAAAATCTCATAAAAGCTTCAATGTTTATCCGAACCAACAATGAAAGATATTGCAGCGTACTAGTCCTTGGTGTGGAGGCCGCATTGGTTTTCCTTTTTTTTTCTTTGCCTGCTAATCCTCTAAATAACACACTTCCTGTCCCTGGGTGGCTACGTCACTCCCCCGCTGTGTCTATGGAGGGGGCCATGGTGGTCACCCCAGGCTGTACAGGTCCCCCTCCTCAGGAAGACACATGTACAGGTCCCCCTCCTCAGGAAGACACGTGTACAGGTCCTCCTCCTCCTCAGGAAGACACGTGTACAGGTCCTCCTCCTCCTCAGGAAGACACGTGTACAGGTCCTCCTCCTCCTCAGGAAGACACGTGTACAGGTCCCCCTCCTCAGGAAGACACATGTACAGGTCCCCCTCCTCAGGAAGACACATGTACAGGTCCCCCTCCTCAGGAAGACACATGTACAGGTCCTCCTCCTCAGGAAGACACATGTACAGGTCCCCCTCCTCCTCAGGAAGACACACGTACAGGTCCCCCTCCTCCTCAGGAAGACACATGTACAGGTCCCCCTCCTCAGGAAGACACGTGTACAGGTCCCCCTCCTCAGGAAGACACGTGTACAGGTCCCCCTCCTCCTCAGGAAGACACATGTACAGGTCCCCCTCCTCCTCAGGAAGACACATGTACAGGTCCCCCTCCTCAGGAAGACACGTGTACAGGTCCTCCTCCTCAGGAAGACACATGTACAGGTCCCCCTCCTCAGGAAGACACGTGTACAGGTCCCCCTCCTCAGGAAGACACATGTACAGGTCCCCCTCCTCCTCAGGAAGACACACGTACAGGTCCCCCTCCTCCTCAGGAAGACACATGTACAGGTCCCCCTCCTCAGGAAGACACGTGTACAGGTCCCCTCCTCCTCAGGAAGACACATGTACAGGTCCCCCTCCTCCTCAGGAAGACACATGTACAGGTCCCCCTCCTCAGGAAGACACGTGTACAGGTCCTCCTCCTCAGGAAGACACATGTACAGGTCCCCCTCCTCAGGAAGACACGTGTACAGGTCCCCCTCCTCAGGAAGACACGTGTACAGGTCCCCCTCCTCAGGAAGACACGTGTACAGGTCCTCCTCCTCAGGAAGACACGTGTACAGGTCCTCCTCCTCAGGAAGACACACGTACAGGTCCCCCTCCTCAGGAAGACACGTGTACAGGTCCTCCTCCTCAGGAAGACACGTGTACAGGACCCCCTCCTCAGGAAGACACATGTACAGGTCCTCCTCCTCAGGAAGACACATGTACAGGTCCTCCTCCTCAGGAAGACACACGTAGAGGTCCCCCTTCTCAGGAAGACACGTGTACAGGTCCCCCCTCCTCAGGAAGACACGTGTACAGGTCCCCCTCCTCAGGAAGACACATGTACAGGTCTCCTCCTCAGGAAGACACATGTACAGGTCCCCCACCTCAGGAAGACACATGTACAGGTCCCCCTCCTCAGGAAGACACATGTACAGGTCCCCCTCCTCAGGAAGACACATGTACAGGTCCTCCTCCTCAGGAAGACACATGTACAGGTCCCCCTCCTCAGGAAGACACATGTACAGGTCCCCCTCCTCAGGAAGACACATGTACAGGTCCTCCTCCTCAGGAAGACACATGTACAGGTCCCCCTTCTCAGGAAGACACATGTACAGGTCCCCCTCCTCAGGAAGACACATGTACAGGTCCCCCTCCTCAGGAAGACACATGTACAGGTCCCCCTCCTCAGGAAGACACGTGTACAGGTCCTCCTCAGGAAGACACGTGTACAGGTCCCCCTCCTCAGGAAGACACATGTACAGGTCCTCCTCCTCAGGAAGACACATGTACAGGTCCCCCTTCTCAGGAAGACACATGTACAGGTCCCCCTCCTCAGGAAGACACACGTACAGGTCCTCCTCCTCAGGAAGACACATGTACAGGTCCTCCTCAGGAAGACACGTGTACAGGTCCCCCTCCTCAGGAAGACACATGTTGTTCCTCTGATAAATATTCAGATCGACTTTGCCGCATTGAGGGGCCAATGGGCGGGGCCATGTATTGTAAGATCTTGGATGAGAACCTTCTTCCCTCATCCAGAACACTGAAGATGGGTCATGGATGGGTCTTCCAGCATGACAATGACCCAAAACATACCGCCAAGGCAACAAAGGAGTGGCTCAAGTAAAAACACATTAAGGTCGTTAAGTGGCCCAGCCGGTCTCCAGACCTTAATCCTATAGTAATTTTATGGAGGAGCTGAAACTTCAAGTTGCCAAGAAACCTTCAGGATTTAGAGAAGATCTGTAGAGAAGAGAGGAGCAAAATCCCTTCTGAGATGTGCAAAACCTGATCACCACCTACAAGAAACGTCTGACCTCTGTGATCACCAACAAGGGTTTCTCCACCAACTACTAAGGGGATCAAATACTTATTTTACTCACTGAACTCCATTTATAACATTTGTATTGTGTGATTTTTCTGGATTTTTGGTTGATATTCTGTCTCTATCATATAAAATACACCTATGATAAAAATTATAGACCTTCATTTCTATGTAAGTGGGCAAAACTTACACCATCTGCAGGGGAGACGATTGTTATTTCCCCCCACTGTATATGGCGGTTTATATCGATCTTAGTAAAAAAGACACGCCGGTGTGCAGCGCCCGCGGTCACAAAGGGGTTAATCTCAGGTCAGGTGATGGCGCCCGGGTGACGTCGATGATTTTGAATTTTTTTTTTTTTATGATGATCGAGTTTCTATGTTTCCGCCCCTCTCCGCTGGATGCGTTTGGGTGGAATTCGCTGACTTTGCCGTTCTGCTGCCAAGTACAATAATGTGCGGCTTGTGCCGCGTCTCAGCTGTTCAGCAGCGGGCAGCCCTGGAAGCGGCTCCGGGACACGCAGGGCGTGGGATCCAGACAAGTTCAGGTTTATGAACTCAGCAGATTCATACGGAGGGAGGGGGGGAGGGGAGGGTTGAGATATGAAATATGAGAAGGAAGTAGAAAGTGAAATCTTTGTACAGCGAAATGCCAAGGTCACCGCAGGAGGCAGCAAGGTCAGCACCTAGAACAAACGCCCAGCGCGGATTCTGCCACTGTTGATGCAATCGGTTGCGGAGAACCTCCGACAGAGACTGGTGGGGAAAATTCTCATCTAAATTCCTTTTTTTTTTTCTTTCAGATAATTAGAAAAAAGATCTACTTGTCAGCCGCAGTCTAGAACAGAGCGCCAATCGTCCCGCACAGTCTACATCGGAGCGCCAATCTCTCTCTGCACTACAAAAGAGAGCGCCAATCGTCCCGCACAGTCTACATCGGAGCGCCAATCTCTCTCTGCACTACAAAAGAGAGCGCCAATCGTCCCGCACAATCTACATGAGAGCGCCAATCTCTCTCCGCACTCCAAAAGAGAGCGCCAATCTCACTCTCTTCAATCCAGAAGAGAAGGCCGTCTCCTCATAACAGCCTAGAGCAGAGGACTGGTACCTCCTTGAAGTCTGGAGCAGAGCACCGGTCACTCTGAGAGTTCTAAAACAGAGTGCTGGTCTGTCTCTATAGTCTAGAACAGAGCTCCAGCCCCTCTCTACGGTCTACAACAGAATACCAGTCCCCCTTCCCAGTCTAGAACAAAACACCAATTCCTCTTGCCAGTCTAGAAGAGAACATTAGTCCCTCTCCCCAGTCAAAAGCATAACACCAATCCCTTTATCCAGTCTAGAACACCAATCCTCCACCCCAGTCTAATAGAGAACACCAGTCCCTTTCTCCAGTCTAGAAGAGAACACCAGTTCCTCTCCTCAGTATAGAACAGAACAACAGTCATTCTCCGCAGTCCAGAACAAATATTCAGTCTCTTCCCCAGTCTAGACAAAGCACAAGTCCCTCTCCCTAGTCTAGAAAGGATCACCAGTCCCTCTCCCCACTCTAGAATGGAATGCCAGTCCCTCTCCCCAGTCTAGAACAAAGCTTCAGTCCCTCTCCCTAATCTAGAAAGGATCACCAGTCCCTCTCCCCACTCTAGAACGGAATGCCAGTCCCTCTCCCCACTCTAGAATGGAATGCCAGTCCCTCTCCCCAGTCTAGAACAAAGCTTCAGTCGCTCTCCCTAGTCTAGAAAGGATCACCAGTCCCTCTCCCCAGTCTCAAATGGAATGCCAGTCCCTCTCCTCTGTCTAGAATGGAACGCCAGTCCCTCTCCTCAGTCTAGAATGGAATGCCAGTCCCTCTCCTCAGTCTAGAATGGAACGCCAGTCCCTCTCCTCTGTCTAGAATGGAACGCCAGTCCCTCTCCTCAGTCTAGAATGGAACGCCAGTCCCTCTCCTCAGTCTAGAATGGAACGCCAGTCCCTCTCCTCAGTCTAGAATGGAACGCCAGTCCCTCTCCCCAGTCCAAAACAGAACGCCAGTCCCCTTTTCCAGTCTAGAAGAGAACACCAGTCCCTCTCCCCAGTATAGAACATAACAACAGTCCTTCTCCGCAGTCCAGAACAAAGATTCACTCCCTTTCTAGACAAAGCACAAGTCCCTCTCCCAAATCTGGAGCAGAACACCAGTTCCACTCCCTAGTTTATAACAAAACACCAGTCCCTCTCCGCAGTCTCGAACAAAGCTTCAGTCCCTCTCCCCAGTCTAGAACGGAACGCCAGTCTTTTCCTGAGGCCTAGAACCGGCTCCCGTCCCCTTTCTAGTCATGCCCTGCACACTGGTTCTGGGTACCTTATAGCAATGCTCACAGATGGGCCGTCCATCTTTCTGGTAGTACAGCTGCCCGGCCAGAAGGCGGTGACACTTGCGGCAGGTGAAGCAGCTGGCGTGGTATTGCTTCTTCATGGCCTCGATGGCGGCGGCGGTGGGGAGGATGGCCTTGTGGCAGAACGCGCAGGTCTCTGATGGAAAAGCACAGGACAGGAGGTGTCACAATGTCCAGAACCTACATCCGCCTGGATCTGTTCTCTAACTCATGTGTCCCCTCCTCCCATTGGTCGTCTCCAGGACTTATCCAAAGCCTCTCCCATCCTCTGGAACTCTCTACCCCAATCTGTTATGAGCCGGGCTCTTCTTAACCTTCTTGTATTGTAACTGTACCATCTCCCTTTATATTATAAAGCGCTGTGCAAACGGTTGGCGCAATGTAAATCCTGAATAATAATAATAATATAAATCCTGAATAATAATAATATGAATCCTGCATAATGATAATATAAATCCTGTATTATAATAATAATATAAATCCTGTATTTTAATAATAATAATAATATAAATCCTGAATAATAATAATATAAATCCTGAATAATAATAATATAAATCCCGAATAATAATATAAATCTTGTAAAATAATAAAATAAATCCTGTATTATAATATAAATCCTAAATAATAATAATACAGGATTTATTTTACAAGATTTATATTATTATTATACAATATATATATATATATATATATATATATATATATATATATATATATAAATATTATTATTCAGGACTTATGTTATTATTATTATCCAGGATTTATAATATTATTATTTACTAATAATAACATAAATTCTGAATAATATAAATATTGTATTATAATAATAATATAAATCCTGAATAATAATAGTTAATATAAATCCTGTATAATACAGGATTTAACTATTATTATTCAGGATTTATATTATTGTTATACAATATTTATATTATTATTATTCAGGATTTATGTTGTTATTATAAATCCTGAATAATAATAATATTTACTAATATTAACAAATCCTGAATAAAAATATTAATAAAAATATAAATCATGTATTATTAATATTTTTATTCAGGATTTGTTAATATTATACATCCTGTATAATAATAATAATAATATTTACTAATAATAACATAAATCCTGAATAATATACAATATTTATATTACTAACAAAAATATAAATCCTGAATAATAATAGTCAAATCCTGTATTATAATAATAATATAAATCCTGTATAATACAGGATTTAACTATTATTATTATTCAGGATTTATATTATTATACACTATTTATATTATTATTCAGGATTTATATTAATGTCTCTATCTCCAGAGGATGTACATAGAACAAGCGTGGGACATATTTCTGGAATAAAATGGATTATTCTAGAGCAGAAGACAAGATACAGGAGAACGTTTCTATCTGTGGAGCGCAATGACCACGTCTGACCGCAGTTCCCGCCACGCCTCGGTCCTTGGCGCCATCGCGGCGTACCTGAGCTCTCCGGCCTCCCGCTGTACCCGTTCTGCTTCCCTGGCACCGGCTCTTCTCTCCTCTGCTGGGTTGTGGTCGGTAAGAACTGCGGCTTCACCGGCGCGGGCGCTGGAGGTGCCGCCGCCTTCTGTAGGGAGGAGAGGTGTCGGTGAATACAATGTATTACATTGGTGGTTCTGGGGGGGGGAGGGGGGGTAATAATGGGACTTCACCTGCTGAGACATGGGAAAGGCCAATTCCAGCTTCTCCAACTCTAAACTTAAGGAGTCCGGGGGAGGAGGAGGGGACGGGTCCCGGAATCGGATTGGGGTCTTCGTATGAACTGGTGGTGGGGGTGGGGGTGGCGGGAGATCGGGGCTCAGACAATCGTCTTCGGGGGGGATTTCATCCAGGAAGTTGGTAGTGAAGGACGGCCGACCTGAGAAGAAGGAGAGAAGAAATACAATGTATCCATAGAGAAGAGAAGATACTTATCGCTTCTCCCGGTGAGGAGATCCCGCCATACACTACTACTTTACTTCTACATTTTCCATTTTAAGAACATTCGTATGATTTTCTAATCGTTAGTGGGGGTCAAATCAACCATCGTTTCCCCCCCACGGTGGTGAGAACGTTCGAAGGAGAAGGACGGAGAATTGTTGGTCTTCGTCTTCCAGAATCGAATGTTAAAAGTGAACTAAACTTTGAAGGACGTTCAACATTCATCGAATGTACAAAGAATGTTGGTACGAACGTTCACTGGAGAATCTTCTAGTGTAGGGCCAGGTTTAGTCGTGGCCCCTCCCACACATTGTGAACAGGAATGTAATTGGGCGGAAGTAGGAATGGTAATGAGGGTCTCTGGGAAAACGCCCGCGCTCGCTCGCCCTTCTCAGGAAATCGCTGACGGATCACTCGTCTATCTTGTGTCAACATCGCAAATTCCTCTTCAAATCTCCGAAGAGCCTCTTGTGCAATCGTCACAATCGTCACACTCGTCACAATCGTCACAATCGTCACAATCTTCACAATCGTCACAATCGTCACAACCTTCACAATCGTCACACTCATCACAATCGTCACAATCGTCACAACCGTCACAACCGTCACAACCGTCACAATCGTTACAATCGTCGTGTTTTATATCTGAAGTCGGAGAAGAGTCTTTACATCCGAATATAACCTCATCAGAGCCATGGGATATGGGGGGAGGAAAGTGGGGGATGGGGGTTTAGGGGGAAAGGTGATAAGTGGGGATAGTGGGGTGGGCAGGAAGCAAAATGATGGGTGTTTCGGGAAAGGGGGGGGATGGGAAGGTAGGTGTTTCGGGGAGGGGGGGTGGGAAGGTGGGTGCTTCAGGGAAGGAGGGGGGCGGGGTGGGAAGGTGGGTGTTTCAGTCAAAGAGGGGGGGGGGGTAGGAAGGTGGGTGTTTCAGGGAAGGGGGGATCGGAAGGTGGGTGTTTCAGGGAAGGGGGGGATGGGAAGGTGGGTGTTTCAGGGAGGGGGGGGGATGGGAAGGTGGGTGTTTCAGGGAAGGGGGAGGGGAATGGGAAGGTGGGTGTTTCAGGGAAGGGGGAGGGGAATGGGAAGGTGGGTGTTTCAGGAAGGGGGGGAATGGGAAGGTGGGTGTTTCAGGAAGGGGGGGAATGGGAAGGTGGGTGTTTTTAGGAAGGGGGGGATGGGAAGGTGGGTGTTTCATGGAAGGGGGAGGGGAATGGGAAGGTGGGTGTTTCAGGAAGGGGGGGAATGGGAAGGTGGGTGTTTTAGGGAAGGGGGGGATGGGAAGGTGGGTGTTTCAGGGAAGGGGGGGAATGGGAAGGTGGGTGTTTCGGGGGGGGGGGTGGGAATAGGAAGGTGGGTGTTTCAGGGAAGGGGGGGTGGGAAGGTGGGTGTTTCGGGGGGGGGGGATAGGAAGGTGGGTGTTTCAGGGAAGGGGGGGATGGGAAGGTGGGTGTTTCAGGGAAGGGGGGAATGGGAAGGTGGGTGTTTCAGGGAAGGGGGGAATGGGAAGGTGGGTGTTTCAGGGAAGGGGGGGTGGGAAGGTGGGTGTTTCGGGGGGGGGGGGGGGGGATAGGAAGGTGGGTGTTTCAGGGAAGGGGGGGATGGGAAGGTGGGTGTTTCAGGGAGGGGGGAGGGGAATGGGAAGGTGGGTGTTTCAGGGAAGGGGGGATGGGAAGGTGGGTGTTTCAGGGAGGGGGGGGGGGGGGTGGGAAGGTGGGTGTTTCAGGGAAGGGGGAGGGGAATGGGAAGGTGGGTGTTTCAGGGAAGGGGGAGGGGAATGGGAAGGTGGGTGTTTCAGGGAAGGGGGGATGGGAAGGTGGGTGTTTCAGGGAGGGGGGGGGATGGGAAGGTGGGTGTTTCAGGGAAGGGGGAGGGCAATGGGGAGGTGGGTGTTTCAGGGAAGGGGGAGGGGAATGAGGAGGTGGGTGTTTCAGTGAAGGGTGGGAATGGGAAGGTGGGTGTTTCAGGAAGGGGGGGGAATGGGAAGGTGGGTGTTTCAGGGAAGGGGGGGGTGGTAAGGTGGGTGTTTCGGGGGGGGAATAGGAAGGTGGGTGTTTCAGGAAGGGGGGGGAATGGGAAGGTGGGTGTTTCGGGGGGGGGGGGGTGGGATGGGAAGGTGGGTGTTTCGGGGGGGGGGGAATGGGAAGGTGGGTGTTTCAGGGAAGGGGGGGGGGGTGGTAGGGGGCGGGGGGGGGGGCGGCGGGGGGGGGGGGGGTGGGGGGGGGGTTGGGGGGGGGGGGGGGGGGGGGGGGGGGGGGGGGGGGGGGGGGGGGGGGGGGGGGGGGGGGGGGGGGGGGGGGGGGGGGGGGGGGGGGGGGGGGGGTTGGGGGGGGGGGGGGGGGGGGGGGGGGGGGGGGGGGGGGGGGGGGGGGGGGGGGGGGGGGGGGGGGAGGGGGGGGGGGGGGGGGGGGGGGGGGGGGGGGGGGGGGGGGGGGGTCGGGGGGGGGTAGGAAGGGGGGGGGGGGGGGGGGGGGGGGGGGGGGGGGGGGGGGGGGGGGGGGGGGGGGGGGGGGGGGGGGGGGGGGGGGTGGGGGGGGGGGGGGGGGGGGGGGGGGGTGGGATAGGCGGGGGGGGGGGGGGGGGGGGGGGGGGGGGGGGGGGGGGGGTGGGAAGGTGGGTGTTTCAGGAAGGGGGGGAATGGGAAGGTGGGTGTTTCAGGGAAGGGGGGGGGGGGGGGGGGGGGGGGGGGGTGGGGGGGGGGGGGGGGTGGGGGGTGGTGGGGGGGGGGGGGGGGTGGGTGGTAAGGTGGGTGTTTCGGGGGGGGGGGGGGGGGGGGGGGGGGGGGGGGGGGTGGGTGGGGGGGGGGGGGAATAGGAAGGTGGGTGTTTCAGGGAGGAGGGTGGGGAAAGGGGGATAGTGCAGTGTTTTGGGGGATGGGGGGAAGCTGGGTGTTTTGGGGGGGGGAAGGGTAGGTAGTAGGGATGGGGTGTATTTCTAGGGGTAGGTTGGGGATTATGGAGGGATGAGGAAAGGTATTTTATTATTTGAATCCTTCGATCATTTATATCTTTATCATTTCTTATCTGGATTGTGGAATTTGATGAATGGGGCGGAACATCTGATAAGATAAAGGAATGTGAGGGGGAGATTCCACATCACCAGCTCAGAGATTTACAGCAAATACTCCCACATCACCCATAGGGGGAGATACTGAGTGTAAGAGATAACAGATAGCACGGGGTCTACAAACTACGGCCCTCCAGCTCCAGTTGTTCAGGAACTACAATTCCCATCATGCCAGTCATGTCTGTGAATGTCGCTTTTACAATGCCTCATGGGAGGTGTAGTTCGGGAACAGCTGGAGGTCCGTATAGTTTGAAGATCCCTGTTATATAGGATGATATACAGTATCTGACAAAAGTAAGTACACCCCTCAGTGACATTCATGTGACAACACTGAAGAAATGGACACTTGTCTACAATGTAAAGTAGTGAGTGTACAGCTTGTATAACAGTGTAAATTTGCCGTCCCCTCAAAATAACTCAACAAACAGCCATTAATGTCTAAACTGCTGGCAACAAAAGTCAGGACACCCCTAAGTGAAAATCTCCAAATTGGGCCCAATTTGCCATTTTCCTCCCCGGTGTCATGTGACTCGTTAGTGTTACAAGGTCTCAGGTGTGAATGGGGAGCAGGTGTGATAAATTTGGTGTTATCGCTCTCACTCTCTCATACTGGTCACTGGAAGTACAACATGGCACCTCATGGCAAAGAACTCTCTGAGGATCTGAAGATAAGAATTGTTGCTCTACATAAAGATGGCCGAGGCTATAAGATCGCCAAGACCCTGAAACTGATCTGCAGCTCGGTGGCCAAGACCATCCAGCGGTATAACAGGACAGGTTCCCCTCAGAACAGGCCTCGCCATGGTCCACCAAAGAAGTTGAGGTCACGTGCTCAGCGTCATATCCAGAGGTTGTCTTTGGGAAATAGACGTATGAGTGCTGCCAGCATTGCTGCAGAGGTTGTAGGGGTGGGGGGTCAGCCTGTCAGTGCTCAGACCATACGCCGCACACTGCATCAAATTGGTCTGCATGGCTGTTGTCCCAGAAGGAAGCCTCTTCTAAAGATGAGGCACAAGAAAGAGCCGCAAACAGTTTTCTGAATTCAAGCAGACTAAGGACATGGATTACTGGAACCACGTCCTGTGGTCTGATGAGACCAAGATAAACGTATTTGGTGTCAGATGGTGTCAGGCGTGTGTGGGGGCAACCAGGTGAGGAGGACAAAGACAAGTGTGTCTTGTCTACAGTCAAGCATGGTAGGGGGAGTGTCGTGGTGGGGGGAGTGTCATGGTGGTGGGAGTGTCATGGTGGTGGGAGTGTCATGGTGGTGGGAGTGTCATGGTGGTGGGAGTGTCATGGTGGTGGGTGTGTCATGGTGGGGGGAGTGTCATGGTGGTGGGAGTGTCATGGTGGGGGGAGTGTAATGGTCTGGGGCTGCATGAGTGCTGCCGGCACTGGGGGGCTACAGATCATTGAGGGAACCATGAATGCCAACATGTACTGTGACATACTGAAGCAGAACATGATCCCCTCCCTTCAGAGACTGGGCCGCAGGGCAGTATTCCAACATGATAACCACCCCAAACACACCTCCAAGACCACCACTGCCTTGCTAAAGAAGCTGAGGGTAAAGGTGATGGACTGGCCAAGCATGTCTCCAGGCCTAAACCCTATTGATCATCTGTGGGGCATCCTCAAACGGAAGGTGGAGGAGCGCAAGGTCTCTAACATCCACCAGCTCTGTGATGTCATCATGGGGGAGGGGAAGAGGACTCCGGTGACAACCTGTGAAGCTCTGGTGACCTCCATGCCCAAGAGGGTTAAGGCAGTGCTGGAAAATAATGGCGGCCACACAAAATATTGACACTTTGGGGCCCAATTTGGAGATTTTCACTTAGGGGTGTACTGACTTTTGTGGCCAGCGGTTTAGACATTAATGGATGTGTGTTGAGTTATTTTGAGGGGACGGCAAATTTACACTGTTATACAAGCTGTACACTCACTACTTTACATTGTAGACAAGTGTCATTTCTTCAGTGTTGTCACATGAATGTCACTGAGGGGTGTACTTACTTTTGTCAGACACTGTATATCTGTGGACATTATATAGGATGATATATAGCTGTGGACATTCCAGGAAGGGGAGACAATGGCGGGATGGGGATGGGGGGCCTCCCAGGGTCTCACCTCTGGCTCTGGCACCCCCTTCCCATGACATGGAGTGATTATTGGGCGGGGGAGGGGGGGGGGGAATTCCTGGAATGACAATGAGGAACAGATAGAAAGCTGAGGAATGCGGCACTCAGAGGTCCTTCACTCCGTCCTCCTGATGTCTCCATCACATCACCAGAGACTGATAGAGAGATTCTTGACACAGCAACACCTGGGGGGTGGGGGCGACCAACACAGGTACACCTGGGGGGGGGGGGGGGGGTGACCACAAGCTCCATGGTTACAGGTCACTGAATTAATGAGACAATATAGGAAAATTCTCCCACTTCCCATTCTACATTCCATTATAGGCCATTCTCCAACAATCGCTGGTCACATGACACCAATGACATCATAGCCAACCCAGCCAACAGAGACTGCTGCCTTGTTATCAGAGACTGGTGTCCTATTATCAGAGACTGCTGCCCTGTTATCAGAGACTGGTGTCCTATTATCAGAGACTGCTGCCCTGTTACCAGAGACTGGTGTCCTATTATCAGAGACTGCTGCCCTGTTACCAGAGACTGCTGCCCTGTTACCAGAGACTGCTGCCCTGTTATAAGAGACTGCTGTCCTATTATCAGAGACTGCTCCCATGTTACCAGAGACTGCTGCCCTGTTACCAGAGACTGCTGCCCTGTTATAAGAGACTGCTGTCCTATTATCAGAGACTGCTCCCATGTTACCAGAGACTGCTGCCCTGTTACCAGAGACTGCTGCCCTGTTACCAGAGACTACTGTCCTATTATCAGAGACTGCTGCCCTGTTACCAGAGACTGCTGCCCTGTTACCAGAGACTACTGTCCTATTATCAGAGACTGCTGCCCTGTTATCAGAGACTGCTGCCCTGTTATCAGAGACTGCTGCCCTATTACCAGAGACTACTGTCCTATTATCGGAGACTGCTGCCCTGTTACCAGAGACTGCTGCCCTGTTACCAGAGACTGCTGCCCTGTTATCAGAGACTGCTGCCCTATTACCAGAGACTGCTGTCCTATTATCAGAGACTGCTGCCCTGTTACCAGAGACTGCTCCCATGTTACCAGAGACTGCTGCCCTGTTACCAGAGACTGCTGCCCTATTATCAGAGACTGCTGCCCTGTTACCAGAGACTGCTTCCCTATTATCAGAGACTGCTGCCCTGTTACCAGAGACTGCTGCCATGTTACCAGAGACTGCTCCCATGTTACCAGAGACTGCTGCCATGTTACCAGAGACTGCTCCCATGTTACTAGAGACTGCTGCCCTGTTACCAGAGACTGCTCCCATGTTACCAGAGACTGCTGCCTCATTACCAGAATTTGCTGCCCTATTATAAGTCTTCTGCAATGCTCCCACAGACTGTGTTTTACCTCCATTTTGGAGCTCCTCCTGGTCTGACCAGGACTCCTCGGGGGGCGGTTCCAGGTCTGGCGGGGTGGCGGGGGGCGACTCTGTCCTCCTCGGTTCTGACCTTGCTGATTGGTGGTTTGTTTGATGCTTTTGTGAAACTTCTGCTCTCCAGGGCGGAGCAAGAGTGATCGTTACCGATGACACCATCCTCTTCCCCGACATCTTCTGCTGGAGGAAAAATCAGAATTATCCTTCAATGACATCACACAGGAGGAAACATGAGAGTGACATCAGAATGATCCCTCAGTGACATCACACACAGTGGGGGGGCGGGGACGTCACCCGAATGATCCCTCAGTGACATCACACACAGTGGGGGGGGCAAACCCGAAAGATTTCTCAGTGACATCACACACAGTGGGGGGGGGGCCACCTGAATGATCCCTCAGTGACATCACACATAGTGGGGGGGGGTACACCTGAATGATCCCTCAGTGACATCACACACAGTGGGGGGGGGACACCCGAATGATCCCTCAGTGACATCACACACAGTGGGGGGGGGGGTACACCTGAATGATCCCTCAGTGACATCACACACAGTGGGGGGGGACACCTGAATGATCCCTCAGTGACATCACACACAGTGGGGGGGGGGCAAACCCGAAAGATTTCTCAGTGACATCACACACCTTGGGGGGGACACCCGAAAGATCCCTCAGTGACGTCACACACAGTGGGGGGGGGACACCTGAATGATCCCTCAGTGACATCACACATAGTGGGGGGGGGTACACCTGAATGATCCCTCAGTGACATCACACACAGTGGGGGGGGACACCTGAATGATCCCTCAGTGACATCACACACAGTGGGGGGGGGGGTACACCTGAATGATCCCTCAGTGACATCACACACAGTGGGGGGGGGGGGGTACACCTGAATGATCCCTCAGTGACATCACACACAGTGGGGGGGGGGGCACCTGAATGATCCCTCAGTGACATCACACAGTGGGGGAGGTACACCTGAATGATCCCTCAGTGACATCACACACAATGCAGGGGGGGGGGAGTGGTAATCTCTCCGCCCCTCCCAAGACCTCCCCCCTCCAGCTCCCTTGTCTCCTCCTCCCATCCTTGTCTGCAGGATTCCTCCAGGGCCTCTCCCATCCTCTGGAACTCTCTACCCCAATCTGTCCGATTATCTCCTACTCTGTCCATTTGTAGACGATCCCTGAAAACTCATCTCTTCAGGGTGGCCTATCCTGCCTCCAACTAACAACCGAATCTTCTACTCCCCCCTCATCCGTTCATCCCTCACAGTCCCTACCTTTTGTTTCAGCCCCTCCCTCTTAGATTGTAAGCTCACAGGGCTCCTCTAACCCTCTTGTTTTGAATTGTACTGTTGGTGTTCTGTCTCCCTACACTGTAAAGTGCTGTGCAAACTGTTGGCACTATATAAATCCTGTATAATAATATCTTTTCCTGTGACAAAAGTAAGTACACCCCTCAGTCTTTTCATGTGACAACACTGAAGAAATGACACTTGTCTACAATGTAAAGTAGTGAGTGTACAGCTTGTATAACAGTGTAAATTTGCCGTCCCCTCAAAATAACTCGACACACAGCCATTAATGTCTAAACTACTGGCAACAAAAGTCAGTACACCCCTAAGTGAAAATCTCCAAATTGGGCCCAAAGTGTGAATATTCTGTGTGGCCGCCATTATTTCCCAGCACTGCCTTCACCCTCTTGGGCATGGAGGTCACCAGAGCTTCACAGGTTGGCACTGGAGTCCTCTTCCCCTCCCCCATGATGACATCACAGAGCTGGTGGATGTTGGAGACCTTGCGCTCCTCCACCTTCCGTTTGAGGATGTTCCACAGATGATCAATAGGGTTTAGGCCTGGAGACATGCTTGGCCAGTCCATCACCTTTACCCTCAGCTTCTTTAGCAAGGCAGTGGTGGTCTTGGAGGTGTGTTTGGGGTGGTGATCATGTGGGAATACTGCCCTGCGGCCCAGTCTCTGAAGGGAGGGGATCATGCTCTGCTTCAGTATGTCACAGTACATGTTGGCATTCATTCAGTTATTTTGAGGGGACGGCAAATTTACACTGTTATACAAGCTGTACACTCACTACTTTACATTGTAGACAAGTGTCATTTCTTCAGTGTTGTCACATGAATGGGACTGAGGGGTGTACTTACTTTTGTGATATAATGTAACGATTGTTACAAATATTGATACATTTTATTCATACAAATAAATAATCAGGTGATTCCTTCACACATGAATGTGATGTCAGCTCTATGATGGATCGTATAATCATTGTAATGAAGGGTGGAACATGGGAGGAGTCACCATCCAATCAGGCTGGTGGAGATTGTACAATCAGATTGTATAGTGTATGGTCAGCTATATGGTAACAATGTAATAGATAAACCTCCCTCTGGATTTGTCATTGTGTGGAGGGGGATTGTGTGCCATTTGGGGCTCCTCGGGGGTGCTAGTGGGGAGATGTCACATGGTGGGGGGGGGGGGTGCACTGTATACTCTCCACAGTGACCACATTCTTGAGGGTGTCGGGACAAGTTCCTGCAGGACCCCAAAAGTCCAAATTGCACCCCTCCCCCCCAAGCTGGGAGCTACCTCTGCCGTATAGGTTGCAGGTCCTGCCCTTTCTTGAGGTGCCCAAGGCCTGTGCTGCCAACCCCTTGAGCGCCGCCCTGGTGGTGAGAAACCCCCCCATCTCCTCCATGATTCTACCTGTGTCTGCCCTCGGATGGAAGCCTCCGCAGTGACCTCGCTCCTGATCTCCCTTCAGCTCGCTGTTACCGGTGTCTCCAGGACCGGCTGCGGGGCACTGGGTGTGCCGGGGCGTGTGCGTGTTTGCTGTAGGTGTGCGCCGTCTCTGCCTGTCACCGTGTGTGTACTTTGCCTGGACGCACAAAAACTAGACCCCTGGGGGGGGGGCTCTGTGCTGGGAGAAGGGGAAAAAAGGCCAAAGTGCCCCCTCCCCCCCTGAATAGGTTTCAGGTCCTGCACTCCCCCCCCCCCGTGCTGCTGAAGTGCCCAAGGCAGATGCCTCTGCTGCCTTCCCCCAGCCCTGTAATGATAATGAAAGGGGAAGTGGCTGAATCCGAGTCCAAAGTGCTTCTCTATTATTGTCCCTTCAACTTTTATCTAACTTTTACCCTTATTTACCTTTGTGACCCATTGTCCCGGCTTATCGCCTATTGTCCCGGCTTCGCCCATCGGTCCCGGCTTATCGCCCATCGGTCCCGGCTTCGCCCATCACCCCAGCTTATCGTCCATCACCCCGGCTTATCACCCATCGGTCCCAGCTTATCGCCCGGCTTATCACCCATCGGTCCCGGCTTATCGCCCATCACCCCGGCTTATCACCCATCGGTCCCGGCTTCGCCCATTACCCCGGCTTATTGCCCATCACCCCGGCTTATCACCCATCGGTCCCGGCTTATCGCCCATCGGTCTCGGCTTATCGCCCATCGGTCCCGGCTTATCGCCCATCGATCCCGGCTTATCGCCCATCGGTCTCGGCTTATCGCCCATCGGTCCCGGCTTATCGCCCATCGATCCCGGCTTATCGCCCATCGTCCCGGCTTATCGCCCATCGGTCTCGGCTTATCGCCCATCGGTCCCGGATTATCGCCCATCGGTCCCGGCTTATCGCCCATCGGTCCCGGCTTATCGCCCATCGATCCCGGCTTATCGTCCATCGCCTCGGCTTATCGCCCATCGGTCCCGGCTTATCGCCCATCACCCCGGCTTATCGCCCATCGTCCCGGCTTATCGCCCATCGCCCGGCTTATCGCCCATCGTCCCGGCTTATCGCCCATCGGTCCAGGCTTATCGCCCATCGTCCCGGCTTATCGCCCATTATCCCGACTTATCGCCCATTATCCCGGCTTATCGCCCATTATCCCGGCTTATCGTCCATCGCCTCGGCTTATCGCCCATCGGTCCCGGCTTATCGCCCATCACCCCGGCTTATCGCCCATCGTCCCGGCTTATCGCCCATCGCCCGGCTTATCGCCCATCGTCCCGGCTTATCGCCCATCGTCCCGGCTTATCGCCCATCGGTCCAGGCTTATCGCACATCGGTCCCGGCTTATCGCCCATCGGTCCCGGCTTATCGCCCATTATCCCGACTTATCGCCCATTATCCCGGCTTATCGCCCATCGGTCCCGGCTTATCGCCCATCGGTCCCGGCTTATCGCCCATCGGTCCCGGCTTATCGCCTATCGGTCTCGGCTTATCGCACATCGGTCCCGGCTTATCGCCCATCGGTCTCGGCTTATCGCCCATCGCCCCGGCTTATCGCCCATCGATTCCGGCTTATCGCCCATCGATTCCGGCTTATCGCCCATCGGTCCCGGCTTATCGCCCCATCGCCCCGGCTTATCGCCCATTGTTGGCTATGGGAGTCCCAACCCCCGGCTGTCTGCACTGATCCTCAATGGGATGACTGGACAGGAAGTTGTTGTGCGCCAGGAAACAGCTTCCCCCCAGCAACGCAACTTTATGTCGGATATCTTCCATTCTATGCAGAACAGATTTATACTTCTATACTCACAATGATGGGTTCAGTACCGGGCCGAGACATGGGGTGGGCAGGAGGGGTGGCTGTCCTGGGCACTGTGGTATCATGTGAGGTGGGCGGGGGGTGCTGTGTGGAGATTGGGGGGGGGATTTGGCGGATGCCGAAGGGGTAAGAATTGTTCTAAGAGGGGAAATTTGGGGGTGTGCACTAGGAGTGGTGATTTAGGGGGATTTGTGTTGGGAGGGGGATGAGTCGGGGGGGGGGGTGTGCTAAAAGAGGTGATATTGTGTGGGGAGGGGGGGTCAGGTGGGATTTGGCATGTTTGCCCCCAGGGCTCTGGATGACCTTGTCCCGGCGCTGGTTCAGGAGTTCCTTACTCTAAAGACGCCAAGGAGAGCAGAACCCACCAATTGGGAAACAAATACTCCAGAGGGGTGCAGAACCCGGCCGACGGATCGCAGGTGACGACCGACTACCCCAGATGGGTCTCCCGACCAAACAGATGGGGCACTTATCCCCCCACTGACACCAATGATGGGGCTTGTTATTCTCTAGCAGTCACATGTATTGGGTGCCCCGTCTCTGACCCTCCCCTGTGACATGTTTCCTCCCCCCGTTATATGTATGTGGCCCCTTACAGAAGTTACATGTACTGAATATTATGTGTGGCCCCTCGGTGACATCAGGGGCCCCCATACCCAGTACCGGGACAAGTTCATCGAACACCCAGGGCAAGGATGTGGAACTGCGCCCCCTCCCCCACTGTTAATGGGTTTACTGTCCTGTGTCCATTATATGCCCCCTCTTCTCCTTCTGTGCCCGGGGCCGCTGTCCCTCCTGCCCACCCCTTGTCCTGGCCCCGCCCACCCCTTGCCCCGGCTCTGCTCACCCCTTGTCCTGGCTCTGCCCACCCCTAGCCCCGCCTCTGCCCACCCCTTGTCCTGGCCCCGCCCACCCCTTGTCCTGGCCCCGCCCACTCCTTGCCCTGGCTCTGCTCACCCCTTGCCCCGGCTCTGCCCACCCCTTGTCCTGGCCCCGCCCACCCCTTGTCCCGGCCCCGCCCCCACTTCACTTATTTAGACTGAAGGAGTAGTAGATACATGAAGCCACCTTTCAGCAGATGGCAGAATACATCAATAAATGTCCCTGAATGGGACCTGGTATGAGCCACGTCCAATCCCTGTACAGCAGAGCTCCGACCCAGAGAGGGAGCAGCAACAAGAAGGAGCTAGTCATGTGATCTGCATGTGCTAACAAGGAGCACCCTGATAGGAGGAGAGAGCAGAGTGAGAGAGGAAGGAGCTGCTTGTCCAATCACAGGCTGGGGGTGAGGGACAAGACCCGTAAGTGTTGGTCTCATGTCCTACCTGTGCTGTGCGGCGGAGCTGTGTTAATCTCGGGACGGGATGGACAGAAATACAAATCCTTTGGCAGCATCTGATTTTCGACTTCACAATTATATACTGAGAATCAATAAACATGAAAAGCTCAAAAGTCAATCAGATCTCAAAGTGGACCTGTCACCGCGCCGCCGCCATAGGCTGCTCAATTCCATTGGTCCCCCCCAGACCAGGGGAGGCGGTCACATCCCCCCCCCCCCCAGACCAGGGGAGGCGGTCACATCCCCCCCCTACCAGACCAGGGGAGGCGGTCACATCCCCCCCCCCGACCAGGGGAGGCGGTCACATCCCCACCCCCCAGACCAGGGGAGGCGGTCACATCCCCCCCCCCCCAGACCAGGGGAGGCGGTCACATCCCCCCCCCACATCATCGATCGGCTTCATATAAACAGCCATTAACCCGTCAGGAAGGAAACTCGTTAGTGAGCCGCTTCCTCCCACCCAGAGAGACGTGTAATTATCGCCGAACAATCCGCGTCCCGACTAGAACCCCCTCTGTGCCGCCCCCTCCCCTCCGGATACCAGAGGACTACAAGTCCCAGCAGGTTGTGGCTCTTCAGTCATTGGCTCGGAGCTCGGAGGTCGAACGTGTTGGACATTCCTCTTTTTTACCTTATTAATCCCCCTCCCCCCCTTCAGGTGTAGCGGCTCCTCCCCCTGGACTGAAACGTCTTCCTCTGATATCACCGCACACTGTGAGCTTCTCACCATGTGCATTTGAAGCTGCAGCAAGTCAGATAGAGCCCCGCCCCCTTTCCCCCCACCCTGACTGTCCCTGGCCCCGCCCCTTTCAGTCATTGGATTATCATGTCTTTCAATCACGGAGGCTCAGCATCACATGTGGGCGTTACCTATGCAAATACAGCCTGCCTAGGAACGCCCACTCTTCCAGAGTCACACCCACCATTCAAGGCATTTTGAGATTTGCATAACTCCTCCCACTGCTTGGATCAGGACTGGGGGCTGAGGTCCGGGGGCCGGATGTTTTCAGGAAGCTCCTCCCACCAGTCATGATCTGCCTGCATTGCATAGGGAAGCACAGAGACCCGGTGATGATGTCACTGGGTCTACAATAAGGTGTTTAAAGAAAACGGAAAGGTTTTATCTAATGATGTCATTATAATGTTAATGGGGGGGGGGAATATATAAACAGATTACACTTCGGTGTTAATCTAAAGTCATTTGGGCCTCATTCACACCCCACCCTGCCGGAGCGCCCCCTGGTGTCTGACACTGATAAGTGCTGACAAGTCTGGCACATTTCACCGCCATGGATGGTCCGGCCGGCCGGGGCCCATCCTGGCTGTAGTGGAGGGTTGGTGTCCGATGGTCCCATCTGCCATCAGGAGTGTCGCATGAAACCAGCATGTGATGTACATGGAGAGCTGTGCTCTAGGATTATACTGGGATTGTACTGGGATTATACTGGGACTGTACCAGGATTGTACTGGGATTGTACTGGGATTGTACCAGGATTGTACTGGGATTGTACTGGGATTGTACCAGGATTGTACTGGGATTGTACTGGGACTGTACTGGGATTGTACTGGGATTATACTGGGACTGTACTGGGATTGTACTGGGATTGTACTGGGATTGTACCAGGATTGTACTGGGATTGTACTGGGATTGTACCAGGATTGTACTGGGATTGTACTGGGATTGTACTGGGATTATACTGGGACTGTACTGGGATTGTACTGGGATTGTACAGGGATTGTACTGGGATTGTACCGGGATTGTACCGGGATTGTACCGGGATTGTACTGGGACTGTACCAGGACTGTACCGGGATTGTACTGGGACTGTACCAGGACTGTACCGGGATTGTACTGGGACTGTACCAGGATTGTACCGGGATTATACTGGGACTGTACTGGGATTGTACTGGGATTGTACTGGGATTGTAACAGGATTGTACTAGGAGTGTACTACGAGTGTACCGGGATTATACCGGGATTGTACCGGGATTGTACCGGGATTGTACCGGGAGTGTACCGGGATTGTACCGGGATTGTACCGGGAGTGTACCGGGAGTGTACCGGGATTGTACTGGGATTGTACCGGGAGTGTACCGGGAGTGTACCGGGATTGTACTGGGATTGTACTGGGATTGTACTATTATACTGGGAGTGTACCGGGATTGTACTGGGAGTGTACCGGGATTGTACTGGGATTGTACTGGGATTGTACTATTATACTGGGAGTGTACCGGGATTGTACTGGGAGTGTACCGGGATTGTACTGGGATTGTACTGGGACGTTGGTGCTGTGCTGCTTGTAGGTTAAACATTACAGGAGCCGTCATGCCTGATGTTATTCCTCACCTGATAGGAAAGTTCAGATGTGATTTGTCTATTGGAGGAGAAGATCAAAGTTCAGGTCAGTCCACTGACTGCCACCCCTCCTTGTTTGACTGTATGGCACGGAACCCCTCTCCCCCCCTCATTTTATTGGTTGTATGGCACAGTCACCCCCTCCCCTTTTATTGGTTGTATGGCACAGTCACCCCCCCCCCTTTTGTTGGTTGTATGGAACAGTCACCCCCCTTTTATTGGTTGTATGGCACAGTCACCCCCTCCCCTTTTATTGGTTGTATGGAACAGTCACCCCCCTTTTATTGGTTGTATGGCACAGTCACCCCCCCCCCCTTTTATTGGTTGTATGGCATAGTCACCCCCTCCCCTTTTATTGGTTGTATGGAACAGTCACCCCCCTTTTATTGGTTGTATGGCACAGTCACCCCCTCCCCTTTTATTGGTTGTATGGAACAGTCACCCCCCTTTTATTGGTTGTATGGCATAGTCACCCCCTCCCCTTTTATTGGTTGTATGGAACAGTCACCCCCCTTTTATTGGTTGTATGGCACAGTCACCCCCTCCCCTTTTATTGGTTGTATGGAACAGTCACCCCCCTTTTATTGGTTGTATGGCACAGTCACCCCCTCCCCTTTTATTGGTTGTATGTCACAGTCACCCCCTCCCCTTTTATTGGTTGTATGGAACAGTCACCCCCCTTTTATTGGTTGTATGGCACAGTCACCCCCTCCCCTTTTATTGGTTGTATGGCACAGTCACCCCCTCCCCTTTTATTGGTTGTATGGCACAGTCACCCCCCTTTTACTGGTTGTATGGAACAGTCACCCCCCTTTTATTGGTTGTATGGCACAGTCACCCCCCGCCCTTTTATTCTTTGTATGGCACAGTCACCCCCTCCCCTTTATTGGTTGTATGGCACAGTCACCCCCCTTTTATTGGTTGTATGGCACAGTCACCCCCTCCCCTTTTATTGGTTGTATGGCACAGTCACCCCCCCCCCTTTTATTGGTTGTATGGCACAGTCACCCCCTCCCCTTTTATTGGTTATATGGCACAGTCACCCCCCCCCCTTTTATTGGTTGTATGGCACAGTCACTCCCTCACCTTTATTGGTTGTATGGCACAGTCACCCCCTCCCCTTTTATCGGTTGTATGGCACAGTCACCCCCCTTTTATTGGTTGTATGGCACAGTCACTCCCTCACCTTTATTGGTTGTATGGCACAGTCACCCCCCCCCCTTTATTGGTTGTATGGCACAGTCACCCCCCCTCTTTATTCCTTTTATGGCACAGTCACCCCCTTCTAATGGTTGTATTGCACAGTCACCCCCCCCCCCCCCCCCCCTTCATTGGTTGTATGGCACAGTCTCCACCACAACCTTCATTGGTTGTACGGCAGAGTCACCCCCCCCCCCCCCCCCCGCTTTATTGGTTGTATGGCACAGACACCCCCCCTTCATTGGTTGTATGGCACAAGCACAGTCACCCCCCCCCCTTTATTGGCTGTATGGCACAGTCACCCCCCCCCTTCATTGGTTGTATGGCAAGTCACCCCCCCTTCATTGGTTGTATGGCACAGTCACCCCCCCCCCCCCTTCATTGGTTGTATGGCAAGTCACCCCCCCCTTCATTGGTTGTATGGCACAGTCACCCCCCCCCTTCATTGGTTGTATGGCACAGTCACCCCCTTGTATTGGGATGGGTGGGCAGTGTAGGTTTCTCCTGCTATGTTGAATATATAGAGAATACTGACACTCATTCATACACACATAGCACATGCACAGCTGCCCTGAAGAGCTGACGCTCTATATCCCATTTACTTCCCCAAGGTCACAGTACAGAGCCCCGGATGAGTAGTGAGGTACCTGGTGGTGCGGCTCCTGTTATCCCCGGTGTGTATGGGACTGTTTGGGTGGGAGTTCCAGTCTGTCCCCCTCTCCTCTCTCTTTCTTCTCAGAACAATAGGCGGCCTGTCTCTGCTTTCACTCTTTGATTCAGTCCTGCTGTGCATTCTACAGGGGTCAGTGAGTGAGGCTGAGCTTCATTCCTGACACCACTCCCAATCCCTGCCCCCTGCCCTGCCCCATTCCTGCCTCCTGCCCTGCCCCATTCCTGCCCCCTGCCTCCTGCCCCATTCCTGGCCCCTGCCTCCTGCCCTGCCCCATTCCTGCCTCCTGCCCTGCCCCATTCCCTATTCCTGCCTCCTGCCCCATTCCTGCCCACTGCCCCATTCCTGCCTCCTGCCCTGCCCCATTCCTGCCTCCAGCCCTGCCCCATTCCCTATTCCTGCCTCCTGCCCCATTCCTGCCCCCTGCCCCATTCCTGCCCCCTGCCCTGCCCCATTCCTCCCCTCTGCCTCCTGCCCTGCCCCATTACTGCCTCCTGCCCCCTGCCCTGCCCCATTACTGCCCCCTGCCCCATTCCCTATTCCTGCCCCATTCCCAACCTTCCTCCTGCCCTGCCCCATTTCATGCCTTTCTCCTGCCCCTTCCCTGCCCCCAAATGCCCCGTCCCGTCCCTCTCTCACCTTGCTCCCAATTCTGCCCTCAGTCATCCTCTTATCATAGATTGTCTCAGATCGAATATTGTAATAGGAAGTCATTTATCAGCTGGGATTCAATCTTCAGTCATATCGAGTTCTACGCCAATTACACTGATATCAATTATTACTCCAGCGTTACTCTCCTCTGTATTACACTCCAGTGTTACTCTCCTCTGTATTACACTCCAGTGTTACTCTCCTCTGTATTACACTCCAGTGTTACTCTCCTCTGTATTACTCTCCAGTGTTACTCTCCTCTGTATTACTCCCCAGCGTTACTCTCCTCTGTATTACACTCCAGTGTTACTCTCCTCTTTATTACACTCCAGTATTACTCTCCTCTGTATTACACTCCAGTGTTACTCTCCTCTGTATTACACTCCAGTGTTACTCTCCTCTGTATTACACTCCAGTGTTACTCTCCTCTGTATTACTCTCCAGTGTTACTCTCCTCTGTATTACTCTCCAGTGTTACTCTCCTCTGTATTACACTCCAGTGTTACTCTCCTCTGTATTACACTCCAGTGTTACTCTCCTCTGTATTACTCTCCAGTGTTACTCTCCTCTGTATTACACTCCAGTGTTACTCTCCTCTGTATTACTCCCCAGCGTTACTCTCCTCTGTATTACACTCCAGTGTTACTCTCCTCTTTATTACACTCCAGTATTACTCTCCTCTGTATTACACTCCAGTGTTACTCTCCTCTTTATTACACTCCAGTATTACTCTCCTCTGTATTACTCTCCAGTGTTACTCTCCTCTGTATTACACTTCAGCGTTACTCTTCTCTGTATTACACTCCAGTGTTACTCTCCTCTGTATTACACTCCAATGTTACTCTCCTCTGTATTACTCTCCTCTTTATTACTCCCCAGCATTACTCTCCTCTTTATTACTCCCCAGCGTTACTCTCCTCTGTATTACACTCCAGTGTTACTCTCCTCTGTATTACACTCCAGCGTTACTCTCCTCTGTATTACACTCCAGCGTTACTCTCCTCTGTATTACACTCCAGCGTTACTCTCCTCTGTATTACACTCCAGCGTTACTCTCCTCTGTATTACTCTCCAGTGTTACTCTCCTCTGTATTACTCTCCAGCGTTACTCTCCTCTTTATTACTCCCCAGCATTACTCTCCTCTTTATTACTCCCCAGCGTTACTCTCCTCTGTATTACACTCCAGTGTTACTCTCCTCTTTATTACACTCCAGTATTACTCTCCTCTGTATTACACTCCAGCGTTACTCTCCTCTGTATTACACTCCAGCGTTACTCTCCTCTGTATTAAACTCCAGTGTTACTCTCCTCTGTATTACTCTCCAGTGTTACTCTCCTCTGTATTACTCTCCAGTGTTACACCCCTCTGTATTACTCTCCAGCGTTACTCTCCTCTGTATTACACTCCAGTGTTACTCTCCTCTGTATTACACTTCAGCGTTCCTCTCCTCTGTATTACACTCCAGTGTTACTCTCCTCTGTATTACACTCCAGTGTTACTCTCCTCTGTATTACTCTCCAGTGTTACTCTCCTCTGTATTACACTCCAGAGTTACTCGCCTCTGTATTACACTCCAGTATTACTCTCTATGTATTACTCTCCAGTGTTACTCTCCTCTGTATTACTCTCCAGTATTACTCTCTATGTATTACTCTCCAGTGTTACTCTCCTCTGTATAACTCTCCAGTGTTACTCTCCTCTGTATTACTCTCCAGTGTTACTCTCCTCTGTATTACACTCCAGTGTTACTCTCCTCTGCATTACTCGCCAGCGTTACTCTCCTCTGTATTACACTCCAGTGTTACTCTCCTCTGTATTACACTCCAGTGTTACTCTCCTCTGTATTACACTCCAGTGTTACTCTCCTCTGTATTACACTCCAGTGTTACTCTCCTCTGTATTACACTCCAGTGTTACTCTCCTCTGTATTACTCTCCTCTGTATTACTCTCCAGTGTTACTCTCCTCTGTATTACACTCCAGCGTTACTCTCCTCTGTATTACTCTCCTCTTTTTACTCTCCTCTTTATTACTCCCCAGCATTACTCTCCTCTGTATTACACTCCAGTGTTACTCTCCTCTGTATTACACTCCAGTGTTACTCTCCTCTGTATTACACTCCAGTGTTACTCTCCTCTGTATTACACTCCAGTATTACTCTCCTCTGTATTACACTCCAGTGTTACTCTCCTCTGTATTACTCTCCAGTGTTACTCTCCTCTGTATTACTCTCCAGTGTTACTCTCCTCTGTATTACACTTCATCGTTACTCTCCTCTGTATTACTCTCCAGTGTTACTCTCCTCTGTATTACACTCCAATGTTACTCTCCTCTGTATTACTCTCCTCTTTATTACTCCCCAGCATTACTCTCCTCTTTATTACTCCCCAGCGTTACTCTCCTCTGTATTACACTCCAGTGTTACTCTCCTCTGTATTACACTCCAGTATTACTCTCCTCTGTATTACACTCCAGTGTTACTCTCCTCTTTATTACACTCCAGTATTACTCTCCTCTGTATTACACTCCAGTGTTACACTCCTCTGTATTACTCTCCAGTGTTACTCTCCTCTGTATTACTCTCCAGTGTTACTCTCCTCTGTATTACACTTCAGCGTTACTCTTCTCTGTATTACACTCCAGTGTTACTCTCCTCTGTATTACTCTCCAGTATTACTCTCCTCTGTATTACTCTCCTCTTTATTACTCCCCAGCATTACTCTCCTCTTTATTACTCCCCAGCGTTACTCTCCTCTGTATTACACTCCAGTGTTACTCTCCTCTGTATTACACTCCAGTATTACTCTCCTCTGTATTACACTCCAGTGTTACTCTCCTCTTTATTACACTCCAGTATTACTCTCCTCTGTATTACACTCCAGTGTTACTCTCCTCTGTATTACACTCCAGCGTTACTCTACTCTGTATTACACTCCAGTGTTACTCTCCTCTGTATTACACTTCAGCGTTCCTCTCCTCTGTATTACACTCCAGTGTTACTCTCCTCTGTATTACACTCCAGTGTTACTCTCCTCTGTATTACTCTCCAGAGTTACTCGCCTCTGTATTACACTCCAGTATTACTCTCTATGTATTACTCTCCTCTGTATTACTCTCCAGTATTACTCTCTATGTATTACTCTCCAGTGTTACTCTCCCCTGTATAACTCTCCAGTATTACTCTCCTCTGTATTACTCTCCAGTGTTACTCTCCTCTGTATTACTCTCCAGTGTTACTCTCCTCTGTATTACACTCCAGTGTTACTCTCCTCTGTATTACTCGCCAGCGTTACTCTCCTCTGTATTACTCTCCAGCGTTACTCTCCTCTGTATTACACTCCAGTGTTACTCTCCTCTGTATTACTCGCCAGTGTTACTCTCCTCTGTATTACACTCCAGTGTTACTCTCCTCTGTATTACACTTCAGCGTTCCTCTCCTCTGTATTACACTCCAGTGTTACTCTCCTCTGTATTACACTCCAGTGTTACTCTCCTCTGTATTACTCTCCAGTGTTACTCTCCTCTGTATTACACTCCAGAGTTACTCGCCTCTGTATTACACTCCAGTATTACTCTCTATGTATTACTCTCCAGTGTTACTCTCCTCTGTATTACACTCCAGAGTTACTCGCCTCTGTATTACACTCCAGTATTACTCTCCTCTGTATTACTCTCCAGTATTACTCTCTATGTATTACTCTCCAGTGTTACTCTCCTCTGTATAACTCTCCAGTATTACTCTCCTCTGTATTACTCTCCAGTGTTACTCTCCTCTGTATTACTCTCCAGTGTTACTCTCCTCTGTATTACACTCCAGCGTTACTCTCCTCTGTATTACTCGCCAGCGTTACTCTCCTCTGTATTACTCTCCAGCGTTACTCTCCTCTGTATTACACTCCAGTGTTACTCTCCTCTGCATTACTCGCCAGCGTTACTCTCCTCTGTATTACACTCCAGTGTTACTCTCCTCTGTATTACACTCCAGTGTTACTCTCCTCTGTATTACTCGCCAGCGTTACTCTCCTCTGTATTACTCTCCAGCGTTACTCTCCTCTGTATTACACTCCAATGTTACTCTCCTCTGTATTACTCGCCAGCGTTACTCTCCTCTGTATTACTCTCCAGCATTACTCTCCTCTGTATTACACTCCAATGTTACTCTCCTCTGTATTACACTCCAGTGTTACTCTCCTCTGTATTACACTCCAGTGTTACTCTCCTCTGTATTACACTCCAGTGTTACTCTCCTCTTTATTACTTTCCAGTGTTACTCTCCTCTGTATTACTCTCCAGCATTACTCTCCTCTTTATTACACTCCAATGTTACTCTCCTTTGTATTACATTCCAGTGTTACTCTCCCCTGTATTACACTCCAGTATTACTCACCTCTGTATTACTCCCCAGTGTTACTCTCCCCTGTATTACACTCCAGTGTTACTCTCCTCTGTATTACACTCCAGTGTTACTCTCCTCTGTATTACACTCCAGTGTTACTCTCCTCTGTATTACACTCCAGTGTTACTCTCCTCTGTATTACACTCCAATGTTACTCTCCTTTGTATTACATTCCAGTGTTACTCTCGTCTGTATTACACTCCAGTATTACTCACCTCTGTATTACTCCCCAGTGTTACTCTCCCCTGTATTACACTCCAGTGTTACTCTCCTCTGTATTACACTCCAGTGTTACTCTCCTCTGTATTACACTCCAGTGTTACTCTCCTCTGTATTACTCGCCAGCGTTACTCTCCTCTGTATTACACTCCAGTGTTACTCTCCTCTGTATTACTCTCCTCTGTATTACACTCCAGTATTACTCTTCTCTGTATTACTCTCCAGTGTTACTCTCCTCTGTATTACACTCCAGCGTTACTCTTCTCTGTATTACACTCCAGTGTTACTCTCCTCTGTATTACATTCCAGTATTACTCTCCTCTGTATTACACTCCAGTGTTACTCTCCTCGTATTACACTCCAGTTTTACTCTCCTCTGTATTACATTCCAGTATTACTCTCCTCTGTATTACACTCCAGTATTACTCTCCTCTGTATTACTCTCCAGTGTTACTCTCCTCTGTATTACTCTCCAGCGTTACTCTTCTCTGTATTACACTCCAGTGTTACTCTCCTCTGTATTACATTCCAGTATTACTCTCCTCTGTATTACACTCCAGTGTTACTCTCCTCTGTATTACTCTCCAGTGTTACTCTCCTCTGTATTACACTCCAGAGTTACTCTCCTCTTATTACACTCCAGTGTTACTCTCCTCTGTATTACATTCCAGTATTACTCTCCTCTGTATTACACTCCAGTGTTACTCTCCTCTTATTACACTCCAGTGTTACTCTCCTCTGTATTACATTCCAGTATTACTCTCCTCTGTATTACACTCCAGTATTACTCTCCTCTGTATTACTCTCCAGTGTTACTCTTCTCTGTATTACACTCCAGTGTTACTCTCCTCTGTATTACACTCCAGTGTTACTCTCCTCTGTATTACTCTCCAGTGTTACTCTCCTCTGTATTACACTCCAGTGTTACTCTCCTCTGTATTACACTCCAGTGTTACTCTCCTCTGTATTACTCTCCAGTGTTACTCTCCTCTGTATTACACTCCAGTGTTACTCTCCTCTGTATTACACTCCAGAGTTACTCTCCTCTTATTACACTCCAGTGTTACTCTCCTCTGTATTACATTCCAGTATTACTCTCCTCTGTATTACACTCCAGTGTTACTCTCCTCTTATTACACTCCAGTGTTACTCTCCTCTGTATTACATTCCAGTATTACTCTCCTCTGTATTACACTCCAGTATTACTCTCCTCTGTATTACTCTCCAGTGTTACTCTTCTCTGTATTACACTCCAGTGTTACTCTCCTCTGTATTACACTCCAGTGTTACTCTCCTCTGTATTACACTCCAGTGTTACTCTCCTCTTATTACACTCCAGTGTTACTCTCCTCTGTATTACTCTCCAGTGTTACTCTTCTCTGTATTACACTCCAGTGTTACTCTTCTCTGTATTACACTCCAGTGTTACTCTCCTCTGTATTACACTCCAGTGTTACTCTCCTCTGTATTACTCGCCAGCGTTACTCTCCTCTGTATTACACTCCAGTGTTACTCTCCTCTGTATTACTCTCCTCTGTATTACACTCCAGTATTACTCTTCTCTGTATTACTCTCCAGTGTTACTCTCCTCTGTATTACACTCCAGCGTTACTCTTCTCTGTATTACACTCCAGTGTTACTCTCCTCTGTATTACATTCCAGTATTACTCTCCTCTGTATTACACTCCAGTGTTACTCTCCTCGTATTACACTCCAGTGTTACTCTCCTCTGTATTACATTCCAGTATTACTCTCCTCTGTATTACACTCCAGTATTACTCTCCTCTGTATTACTCTCCAGTGTTACTCTCCTCTGTATTACTCTCCAGCGTTACTCTTCTCTGTATTACACTCCAGTGTTACTCTCCTCTGTATTACATTCCAGTGTTACTCTCCTCTGTATTACACTCCAGTGTTACTCTCCTCTGTATTACTCTCCAGTGTTACTCTCCTCTGTATTACACTCCAGTGTTACTCTCCTCTTATTACACTCCAGTGTTACTCTCCTCTGTATTACATTCCAGTATTACTCTCCTCTGTATTACACTCCAGTGTTACTCTCCTCTTATTACACTCCAGTGTTACTCTCCTCTGTATTACATTCCAGTATTACTCTCCTCTGTATTACACTCCAGTATTACTCTCCTCTGTATTACTCTCCAGTGTTACTCTCCTCTGTATTACACTCCAGTGTTACTCTCCTCTGTATTACACTCCAGTGTTACTCTCCTCTGTATTACACTCCAGTGTTACTCTCCTCTGTATTACACTCCAGTGTTACTCTCCTCTGTATTACACTCCAGTGTTACTCTCCTCTGTATTACTCTCCAGTGTTACTCTCCTCTGTATTACACTCCAGTGTTACTCTCCTCTGTATTACACTCCAGAGTTACTCTCCTCTTATTACACTCCAGTGTTACTCTCCTCTGTATTACATTCCAGTATTACTCTCCTCTGTATTACACTCCAGTGTTACTCTCCTCTTATTACACTCCAGTGTTACTCTCCTCTGTATTACATTCCAGTATTACTCTCCTCTGTATTACACTCCAGTATTACTCTCCTCTGTATTACTCTCCAGTGTTACTCTTCTCTGTATTACACTCCAGTGTTACTCTCCTCTGTATTACACTCCAGTGTTACTCTCCTCTGTATTACACTCCAGTGTTACTCTCCTCTTATTACACTCCAGTGTTACTCTCCTCTGTATTACTCTCCAGTGTTACTCTTCTCTGTATTACACTCCAGTGTTACTCTTCTCTGTATTACACTCCAGTGTTACTCTCCTCTGTATTACACTCCAGTGTTACTCTCCTCTGTATTACACTCCAGTGTTACTCTCCTCTTATTACACTCCAGTGTTACTCTCCTCTGTATTACTCTCCAGTGTTACTCTTCTCTGTATTACACTCCAACGTTACTCTCCTCTGTATTACACTCCAGTGTTACTCTCCTCTGTATTACTCTCCCTCCTGTCCCTGTGTAGTGTGTGTTGTGATTGGTCGGAGTCTCAGGTGAGTCTGCAGGATGTGACTCACCTTTATCTCTATTTATCATCAGACAACAGCCTGCCGGTCCCCCCACTATTACCCCCATCCTCCTCCTCCATGGGTCCGGGGCAGGCTGAGGCGGGATTGGCTGCAGGGAGGTGACTCAGTGCTGAGATTTCCCAGTGAAAGTTCTGGAATGTCGGTGCAGCTGCAGGAAGTGGTGGTCTCTCTCTCTGTAAACAAACAGCTGATCCTGATATCCAGAGGACAGGAATGACATTCCGTGTATAATGAAGTGTATGAGTATTAATGGGCCGCCATCGCTGTACAGAGAGTATTAATGGGCCGCCATCGCTGTACAGAGAGTATTAATGGGCCGCCATCACTGTACAGAGAGTATTAATGGGCCGCCATCACTGTACAGAGAGTATTAATGAGCCGCCATCACTGTACAGAGAGTATTAATGGGCCGCCATCACTGTACAGAGAGTATTAATGGGCCGCCATCACTGTACAGAGAGTATTAATGGGCCGTCATCGCTGTACAGAGAGTATTAATGGGCCGTCATCGCTGTACAGAGAGTATTAATGGGCTGCCATCGCTGTACAGAGAGTATTAATGGGCTGCCATCGCTGTACAGAGAGTATTAATGGGCTGCCATCGCTGTACAGAGAGTATTAATGGGCTGCCACCGCTGTACAGAGAGTATTAATGGGCTGCCATCGCTGAACAGAGAGTATTAATGGGCTGCCATCGCTGTACAGAGAGTATTAATGGGCTGCCATCGCTGTACAGAGAGTATTAATGGGCTGCCATCGCTGTACAGAGAGTATTAATGGGCTGCCATCGCTGTACAGAGAGTATTAATGGGCTGCCACCGCTGTACAGAGAGTATTAATGGGCTGCCATAGCTGAACAGAGAGTATTAATGGGCTGCCATCGCTGTACAGAGAGTATTAATGGGCTGCCATCGCTGTACAGAGAGTATTAATGGGCTGCCATCGCTGTACAGAGAGTATTAATGGGCTGCCACCGCTGTACAGAGTATTAATGGGCTGCCACCACTGTACAGAGAGTATTAATTGGTCGCCATTGCTGTACAGAGAGTATTAATGGACCGCCATCGCTGTACAGAGAGTATTAATGGGCTGCCACCGCTGTACAGAGTATTAATGGGCTGCCATCGCTGTACAGAGAGTATTAATGGGCTGCCATCGCTGTACAGAGAGTATTAATTCGCTGCCACCGCTGTACAGAGTATTAATGGGCTGCCACCGCTGTACAGAGAGTATTAATTGGTCGCCATTGCTGTACAGAGAGTATTAATGGACCGCCATCGCTGTACAGAGAGTATTAATGGGCTGCCATCGCTGTACAGAGAGTATTAATGGGCTGCCATCGCTGTACAGAGAGTATTAATTCGCTGCCACCGCTGTACAGAGTATTAATGGGCTGCCACCGCTGTACAGAGAGTATTAATTGGTCGCCATTGCTGTACAGAGAGTATTAATGGGCTGCCATCGCTGTACACAGAGTATTAATTGGTCGCCCTGTCCTAGGGTGACCATAGTCGCTTCTTTATAGCGACAATGCTGTCCCCCTAGGAAAGGACTACAGAACACCTCCCACTTTTCTTTTCTCCGTACCATTGGGGGGGAGGTGTTCTGTAGTCCTGTCCTAGTGTGACCACAGCTGCTCCTCTACAGATACAGCCAGTGAGTGTTGTCACCCTGGGACAGGAAGTGTGTTGTTGTCACTCTGGGACAGGAAGTGTGTTGTTGTCACCCTGGGACAGGAAGTTTGTTGTTGTCACCCTGGGACAGGAAGTGTGTTGTTGTCACCCTGGGACAGGAAGTGTGTTGTTGTCACCCTGGACCAGGAAGTGTGTTGTTGTCACCCTGGGACAGGAAGTGTGTTGTTGTCACCCTGGGACAGGAAGTGTGTTGTTGTCACCCTGGGACAGGAAGTGTGTTGTTGTCACCCTGGACCAGGAAGTGTGTTGTTGTCACCCTGGACCAGGAAGTGTGTTGTTGTCACCCTGGGACAGGAAGTGTGTTGTTGTCACTCTGGGACAGGAAGTGTGTTGTTGTCACCCTGGGACAGGAAGTGTGTTGTTGTCACCCTGGACCAGGAAGTGTGTTGTTGTCACCCTGGGACAGGAAGTGTGTTGTTGTCACTCTGGACCAGGAAGTGTGTTGTTGTCACCCTGGGACAGGAAGTGTGTTGTTGTCACCCTGGGACAGGAAGTGTGTTGTTGTCTCTCTGGGACAGGAAGTGTGTTGTTGTCACTCTGGGACAGGAAGTGTGTAGTCACCCTGGGACAGGAAGTGTGTTGTTGTCACCCTGGACCAGGAAGTGTGTTGTTGTCACTCTGGACCAGGAAGTGTGTTGTTGTCACTCTGGGACAGGAAGTGTGTTGTTGTCACCCTGGGACAGGAAGTGTGTTGTTGTCACTCTGGGACAGGAAGTGTGTTGTTGTCACTCTGGGACAGGAAGTGTGTTGTTGTCACTCTGGGACAGGAAGTGTGTTGTTGTCACCCTGGGACAGGAAGTGTGTTGTCACTCTGGGACAGGAAGTGTGTTGTTGTCACCCTGGGACAGGAAGTGTGTTGTTGTCACCCTGGACCAGGAAGTGTGTTGTTGTCACTCTGGGACAGGAAGTGTGTTGTTGTCACTCTGGGACAGGAAGTGTGTTGTTGTCACCCTGGGACAGGAAGTTTGTTGTTGTCACCCTGGGACAGGAAGTGTGTTGTTGTCACCCTGGGACAGGAAGTGTGTTGTTGTCACCCTGGGACAGGAAGTGTGTTGTTGTCACCCTGGACCAGGAAGTGTGTTGTTGTCACCCTGGGACAGGAAGTGTGTTGTTGTCACCCTGGGACCCTGGGACAGGAAGTGTGTTGTTGTCACCCTGGACCAGGAAGTGTGTTGTTGTCACCCTGGGACAGGAAGTGTGTTGTTGTCACCCTGGGACAGGAAGTGTGTTGTCACCCTGGGACAGGAAGTGTGTTGTTGTCACTCTGGGACAGGAAGTGTGTTGTTGTCACTCTGGGACAGGAAAGGTGTAGTCACCCTGGGACAGGAAGTGTGTTGTTGTCACCCTGGACCAGGAAGTGTGTTGTTGTCACTCTGGGACAGGAAGTGTGTTGTTGTCACCCTGGGACAGGAAGTGTGTTGTTGTCACCCTGGGACAGGAAGTGTGTTGTTGTCACCCTGGGACAGGAAGTGTGTTGTCACTCTGGACCAGGAAGTGTGTTGTTGTCACTCTGGGACAGGAAGTGTGTTGTTGTCACCCTGGGACAGGAAGTGTGTTGTTGTCACTCTGGGACAGGAAGTGTGTTGTTGTCACCCTGGAACAGGAAGTGTGTTGTTGTCACTCTGGGACAGGAAGTGTGTAGTCACCCTGGGACAGGAAGTGTGTTGTTGTCACCCTGGGACAGGAAGTGTGTTGTTGTCACTCTGGGACAGGAAGTGTGTTGTTGTCACCCTGGGACAGGAAGTGTGTTGTTGTCACTCTGGGACAGGAAGTGTGTTGTCACCCTGGGACAGGAAGTGTGTTGTTGTCACCCTGGGACAGGAAGTGTGTTGTCACTCTGGGACAGGAAGTGTGTTGTTGTCACTCTGGGACAGGAAGTGTGTTGTTGTCACTCTGGGACAGGAAGTGTGTAGTCACCCTGGGACAGGAAGTGTGTTGTTGTCACCCTGGGACAGGAAGTGTGTTGTCACTCTGGGACAGGAAGTGTGTTGTTGTCACCCTGGGACAGGAAGTGTGTTGTTGTCACCCTGGACCAGGAAGTGTGTTGTTGTCACTCTGGGACAGGAAGTGTGTTGTTGTCACACTGGGACAGGAAGTGTGTTGTTGTCACCCTGGGACAGGAAGTGTGTTGTTGTCACTCTGGGACAGGAAGTGTGTTGTTGTCACTCTGGGACAGGAAGTGTGTTGTATATGAAGTAATACAATGTATTCGTAATTGCAGACATCTGATATTCGGGGGATTTGTGTTTTCGGTCACTATGCGCCCTGACCGCGTTCTTTCTAATCAGACGCTGTCGCTGGCTGCCAGGTCACTGATATAACTCCACCCCCTTCTCCTTCATTCCATGTATTGGGGACATTATGTGTGACTCCGCCCTCTGCGTATCGAATATCCTCCCCGCCTCTCAGAACTCCCCGCGGCATGAGCTCAGCGTCCTCGCAGGTTGATAATTTGCGCCAGATGTTACAGACGTCACCGCTAACGAGGGGGCGGAGCCTGAGGACCCTCTTTACCAGATTGTCGTAACACGACGAACGTTCCACCATGGAGGAAGTATTGTACTTTCAGGGCTAGAGAAGTGGGGGGACTCACCTGTCACCCCAATTATATTACTGACTCCTAAATACTGTGACCTGACCCCATAGAAAACATCCAGCATCATCTAGCGCTTTCCACCCCAGCCAGAGCGTCCCTGGCCCCACCCCTTTCATTCATTGGATTTCATTTCTTTCAATCATGGAGGCTCAGCATCATATGTGGGCGTTTCCTACGCAAATACAGTCTGCCTAGAAACGCCCACTCCCTCAGACCCACCTATCAAGTCATTTTTGATATTTGCATAACTCCTCCCACTGCTTGCATCAGGACTGAGGCTGAGGGCTGGGATGTTTTCAGGAAGCCCCTCCCACCAGCCATGATCTGCCTGCATTGCATAGAGAAGCACAGAGACCAGGTAATGACATCACAGGGACTAAAATAAGGTATATAATAAAAATGGAAATATTTTATCTGTATTATCCTGTTGATTAGGGATGAGCCGAACACCCCCCCATTCGGCTCGCACCAGAACCCACGAACGGACCTAAAGTCCGTGCGAGCTTTAGAACCCTATTAGTTATAATGGATGCGAACGTTCGAAATTAAGTGCTAATTTCAAAGGCTAATATGCATGTTATTGTCATAAAAAGTGTTTGGGGACCCGGGTCCTGCCCCAGGGGACATGTATCAATGCAAAAAGAAGTTTTAAAAACGGACGTTTTTTCGGGAGCAGTGATTTTAATAATGCTTAAATTGAAACAATAAAAGTGTAATATTCCTTTAAATTTCGTACCTGGGGGGTGTGTATAGTATGCCTGTAAAGGGGCGCATGTTTACCCGTGCTTAGAACTGTCTCTGCGCAAAGTGTCATTTTTGAAAGTAAAAAGCTATTTAAAATCACTCGCGGCTAATGTTAATTGACGGCTCCCGTAATACAGAGAACAGTCATTCATTGAAAGCCATTCATAAAAAAAAAGCCATTCATAAAAAAAAATGTCATTAATAAAAAATAAAAAAAATAAAAAAAAAAGCGTAGGGGTCCCCCCCCCAAATTCAATTACCAGGCCCTTCAGGTCTGGTATGGATTTTAAGGGAAACCCTAGCCAAAAAAAATGGCGTGGGGTCCCCCTCAAAATCCATACCAGACCCTTATCCGAGCACGCAACCTGGCAGGCCGCAGGAAAAGAGGGGGGACGAGAGCGGCCCCCCTCCCGCCTGAACTGTACCAGGCCACATGCCCTCAACATTGGGAGGATGCTTTGGGGGTCTAAGACCCCTAAAGCACCTTGTCCCCATGTTGATGAGGACAAGGGCCTCTTCCCCACAACCTTGGCCATTGGTTGTGGGGGTCTGCGGGCGGGGGACTTATCGGAATCTGGAAGCCCCCTTTAACAAGGGGACCCCCAGATCCCGCCCCCCCCTGTGTGAAATGGTAAGGGGTACAAAAGTACCCCTACTATTTCACCAAAAAAAGTGGCAAAAATGGTAAAAATGACAGGAGACAGTCTTTGACAATTCCTTTATTAAAATCTTCTTTCTTCTTTCTTCATCTTCGGTTTCTTCATCTTCTCCTTCCGTCATCTTCTTCCATCTTCTTCTTCCTCCGATCCGCTTCTTATTGCGCTGGTCTTCTCGTCCGTCTCGTCCGGCATCTTCTTCCATCGGCGTTGGTGTTGGTGTCTTCTTGGGCCGCTCCGCGCAATGGGAGGCTCCCGCTGTGTGAGGCTCCGCTCCGTCTGACAGGTCTTTTATAACGGAGGGCACCTGGTGACCCCGCCCCCTCTGACGTCATGGGGAAAGCCATAGGGAATTCCCCATGACGTCTCCGTGCGTCAGAGGGGGCGGGGTCACCAGGTGCCCTCCATTATAAAAGACCTGTCAGACGGAGCGGAGCCTCACACAGCGGGAGCCTCCCATTGCGCGGAGCCGCCCAAGAAGACACCAACGCCGATGGAAGAAGATGCCGGACGAGAAGGACGAGAAGACCAGCGCAATAAGAAGCGGATCGGAGGAAGAAGAAAATGGAAGAAGAAGATGGAAGAAGATGACAGAAGGAGAAGATGAAGAAACCGAAGGATGAAGAAAGAAGAAAGAAGATTTTAATAAAGGAATTGTCAAAGACCGTCTCCTGTCATTTTTACCATTTTTGCCACTTTTTTGGTGAAATGGTAGGGGTACCCCCTTACCATTTCACACAGGGGGGGGCGGGATCTGGGGGTCCCCTTGTTAAAGGGGGCTTCCAGAATCGGATAAGCCCCCCGCCCGCAGACCCCCCACAACCAATGGCCAGGGTTGTGGGGGAAGAGGCCCTTGTCCTCATCAACATGGGGACAAGGTGCTTTGGGGGTCTTAGACCCCCAAAGTATCCTCCCAATGTTGAGGGCATGTGGCCTGGTACGGTTCAGACGGGAGGGGGGGCCGCCCTCGTCCCCCCCTCTTTTCCTGCGGCCTGCCAGGGTGCGTGCTCGGATAAGGGTCTGGTATGGATTTTGAGGGGGGCCCTACGCCATTTTTATTTTTTTTTGGCTGGGGTTCCCCTTAATATCCATCCCAGACCTGAAGGGCCTGGTTATTGAATTTGGGGGGACCCCTACGCTTTTTTTTTTGTTTTTTATCAATGAATGACAGTTCTCTGTGTTACGGGAGCCATCAATTCATTAGCCGCGAGTGCTTTTAAATAGCTTTTTTTCCTGCAAAAATTACACTTTTTTGCAGGGAAAGTTCTAAGCACAGGAAACCTGCCCCCCTTCACAGGCCACCTATAGACACCCCCAGATGTGATACTGCAATGCTGTTCTAACAGCACGCACACACATATCCCCAGAAATAGAGCACATATTGTCAGCAGTCAGCAGCACACTGACACGCTGACACTGACTGAAACAGAACATGCGAGTCCGCCGGCACGTGGGGCGTGTACTTAAGCCCCTGAGCTATAATTGGCTACAGGCATCCTGCCTGTAGCCAATTATTGCTCTCCTCGCTGCCGACGCTGTGATTGGCCAAGCATGCGGGGTCACAGTGCATGCTTGGCCAATCATCAGCCATCATTGCACTGTGCGGGCCGCATCACACAAATTTGATGCGAGCGGCCCCAATAGTTCTGGGCTCGCCGAGCGAGCGAACGCCCGGTGCTCAATTCGAACATGGGTTCGAATCGAACACCGGGCCCATCCCTACTGTTGATGAAGGGGGAGGGGGGGCAGGGATGGCAAGATATAAGTAGACAATGAACTTCTCTAATTTGGTGTAATAAATATCTCATTCAAAGTGTCATTAAGAAAAAATAAGTTCCCGTTGATCCTGCCAGAAATCCTGTGAACTGATAACTTCCTGTGATGTAATGTTCCCAAGTCTCTGTGTGGATGTCCCGGACAGGAAGTGTGTTACTGGTGGGATCACCAGGTTAAAATAAAGCCTCAAAAAAAGAAAAGGAATGCAGCCGCCCGAGGACCAGCAAGTGGCCACGGAGGACATTCTGGGATCAGATCCAGTTTGAAGGAGAACCCCGCCAGGCACCTCTGACATTCAAACCTGTATAATCTAAAAAATATTTTGGGGGAATTTTTTTTTTTTGGGGGGGAGGGTCCCTCCGCTTAAAAAAGTTCTACACCCAAAACTGGGAATAAAAATGAGGAGGGGCCATGTGTGGCCACACCTCCTGTCAGCGGCGAAGGCGGGCACAGATGCAGCACCCCTCCCACAGACATCAAATTATGATGTGGGCGTGGCTTAGGAGATCAGCTAATTTGCATATATTTACTGACTTTATATAAGTTACATTGCGGGAGGCCAGGAATGGTGTATACAGAGTGCGTCACACGGTTTAATTATTACTTCGGTTCGCAGAGCCTGGCTGCGGTCCAGCCGTGACGTCACTCCGGATTCCTGTGCGGACATGTGTTGTACCCACTAGAGACACATCCAATTTCCACCGGAGCCGACTTAACCCCTTGGGGTGAGAGCCGGAGCTGGCAGGTCACAGCAGAGCGGGGGGGGGGGGGTTCAGCGTCAGGCGGCGGAGGGGTTAATGTGGGGGGTGTCAGGCAGCGGAGGAGTTAATGTTGGGGGGGTGTCAGGCGGCGGAGGGGTTAATGTTAGGGGGTTTCAGGCAGTGGAGGGGTTAATGTGGGGGGGTGACAGGTGGCGGAGGGGTTCATGTCGGGGGAGTCAGGCGGCGGAGGGGTTAATGTCGGGGGTGTCAGGCGGCGGAGGGGTTAATGTGGGGGGTATCAGGCGGCGGAGAGGTTAAAGTGGGGGGTATCAGGTGGCGGAGGGGTTAATGTCAGGGGGTGTAAGGCGGCAGAGGGGTTAATGTCGGGGGGTGTCAGGCGGCGGAGGGGTTAATGTCAGGGGGTGTCAGGCGGCGGAGGGGTTAATGTGGGGGATGTCCGGCGGAGGGGTTAATGTGGGGGGTGTCAGGCGGCGGAGGGGTTAATGTGGGGGGTGTCAGGCGGAGGGGTTAATGTTGGGGGGTGTCAGGCGGCGGAGGAGTTAATGTGGGGGGTGTCAGTCGGCGGAGGGGTTAATGATGGGGGTGTCAGGCGGCGGAGGGGTTAATGTAGGGGGTGTCAGGCGGAGGGGATAATGTGGGGGGTGTCATGCGGCGGAGGGGTTAATGTTGGGGGGTGTCAGGCGGCGGAGGGGTTAATGTTGGGGGGTGTCAGGCGGCGGAGGGGTTAATGTTGGGGGGTGTCAGGCAGCGGAGGGGTTAATGTCGGGGGTGTCAGGCGGCGGAGGGGTTAATGTCAGGGGGGGTCAGGTGGCGTAGAGGTTAATGTGGGGGTGTCAGGCGGCGGAGGGGTTAATGTCGGGGGTGTAGGGCGGCGGAGGTGTTAATGACGGGGGTTGTCAGGCGAAGGAGGAGTTAATGTGGGGGGTGTCAGGCGGCGGAGGGGTTAATGTGGGGGTGTCAGGTGGCGGAGGGGATAATGTCGGGGGGTGTCAGGCGGCGGAGGGGTTAATGTGGGGGTGTCAGGCGGCGGAGGGGTTAATGTGGGCGTGTCAGGCGGCGGAGGGGTTAATGTCGGGGGTGTCAGGCGGCGGAGGGGTTAATGTGGGGGTGTCAGGCGGCGGAGGGGTTAATGTTGGGGGTGTCAGGCGGCGGAGGGGTTAATGTGGGGGTGTCAGGCGGCGGAGGGGTTAATGTGGGGGTGTCAGGTGGCGGAGGGGTTAATGTCGGGGGTGTCAGGTGGCGGAGGGGTTAATGTTGGGGGTGTTAGGCGGCGGAGGGGTTAATGTGGGGGTGTCAGGCGGCGGAGGGGTTAATGTGGGGGTGTCAGGTGGCGGAGGGGTTAATGTCGGGGGTGTCAGGTGGCGGAGGGGTTAATGTGGGGGGTGTCAGGTGGCGGAGGGGTTAATGTGGGGGTGTCAGGTGGCGGAGGGGTTAATGTGGGGGTGTCAGGTGGCGGAGGGGTTAATGTTGGGGGGTGTCAGGCGGCGGAGGGGTTAATGTGGGGGTGTCAGGCGGCGGAGGGGTTAATGTGGGGGTGTCAGGTGGCGGAGGGGTTAATGTCGGGGGTGTCAGGTGGCGGAGGGGTTAATGTGGGGGATTCAGGTGGCGGAGGGGTTAATGTCGGGGGGTGTCAGGCGGCGGAGGGGTTAATGTGGGGGTGTCAGGCGGCGGAGGGGTTAATGTCGGGGGTGTCGGGCGGCGGAGGTGTTAATGACGGGGGTTGTCAGGCGAAGGAGGAGTTAATGTGGGGGGTGTCAGGTGGCGGAGGGGATAATGTGGGGGTGTCAGGTGGCGGAGGGGATAATGTCGGGGGGTGTCAGGCGGCGGAGGGGTTAATGTATCCCGAGGAAACCCGCGCAGGGAGATCATGCAAACTCCATGCAGACGGACTCCGGTGCTGTGAGGCAGAAAAGCTACAAAACCATTTCTCTGCCGCCCCTTTATTGAGCTCACGGTGAGAAAACACGTCACACATTCTGCATCTCATGTGTGTTACAATACCAGCAACAAATATACAATGTATCCTCCAGGTCTAGTCTAATATTTTCCAATGGTATCCAGCTAATACTCAAAAATTACATAAAGAGAAAACAAAACATATTAACAAACAAAATTAATAAACAACCGCCAGAGGGAAAAAATGTAATAAACACCTGCCAGAGGGAGAACAAAAAATAATAAACATCCGCCAGAGGGAAAAGAATAATTAATAAACACCCCCCAGAGAGGGAGACAATTAATAAACATCCGCCAGAGGGGGTAAATTTCCCGGGTGTTGAGGGTTGCGGGTTTAGGGGGTCGCGGGGGTTTGAGGTTGCGCTGAAAGTGAAAAGTAATGTTGCTTTTGTCCTGAAGGAGTTAAACTGTATTGAGTGCAGGTGAAGGGCGACATCTAGTGTTCATACAGCTAACTGCGGCACTGAGCCCAGGCAGTGATTTTCCTTTGGCTGATTCCCTGTGTATCAGGAGAAATCTCCCTGCCAGAGCAAAGAAAGCCACAGCCTAACAGCCTAACAGGGGTTCTAACCCTTCAACACATCTTACAAACTTGGAGTTGGGCTTTTATAACTGGAAATCCTTGAAAACTTTCTGCAACAGATAAATCAGCAAATACACTGAGAGTGATGAGTATTCTGATGAGGTGATGGTACCGGGTGAATGTTCTGGAATCGGTGGATGTAGAAGGAGAGGACGGTCCTCCATGGTGGATGTAGAAGGAGAGGACGGTCCTCCATGGTGGATGTAGAAGGAGAGGACGGTCCTCCATGGTGGATGTAGAAGGAGAGGACGGTCCTCCATGGTGGATGTAGAAGGAGAGGACGGTCCTCCATGGTGGATGTAGAAGGAGAGGACGGTCCTCCATGGTGGATGTAGAAGGAGAGGACGGTCCTCCATGGTGGATGTAGAAGGAGAAGACGGTCCTCCATGGTGGATGTAGAAGGAGAGGACGGTCCTCCATGGTGGGTGTAGAAGGAGAGGACGGTCCTCCATGGTGGATGTAGAAGGAGAAGACGGTCCTCCATGGTGGATGTAGAAGGAGAGGACGGTCCTCCATGGTGGGTGTAGAAGGAGAGGACGGTCCTCCATGGTGGATGTAGAAGGAGAGGACGGTCCTCCATGGTGGATGTAGAAGGAGAGGACGGTCCTCCATGGCGGGTGTAGAAGGAGAGGATGGTCCTCCATGGTGGATGTAGAAGGAGAAGACGGTCCTCCATGGTGGATGTAGAAGGAGAGGACGGTCCTCCGTGGAGGATGTAGAAGGAGAGGACGGTCCTCCATGGTGGATGTAGAAGGAGAGGACAGTCCTCCATGGTGGGTGTAGAAGGAGAGGACAGTCCTCCATGATGAGGTGAGGAAAGATTCCGCCATACAAATGTATCTCACTTATCACAGGTTCTCTTCACCTCATACTGCACCCCAGTATATGTGAGCGATCCTCACTATAGGAGGAACATCCGCCATGTCTATGTAACAGTCGTCCCTTAGCACATGGGGTCAGTCTCTCTCCTCCTGGTGGGCTTCTATCTTCAGGGGTCTCCTGTGGTCTCTGGAGCCCGGGGCTCTACTAGAATTGGTTACTTTGATCCCATAATCCTGAAAGAGAAAATTGTGTGTGTTACTTACTTCTGACCCCGGCACTCTGTGTGTTACTTACTCCTGACCCCTGCACTCTGTGTGTTACTTACTCCTGACCCCTGCACTCTGTGTGTTACTTACTCCTGACCCCTGCACTCTGCGTGTTACGTACTCCTGACCCCTGCACTCTGTGTGTTACTTACTCCTGACCCCTGCACTCTGCGTGTTACTTACTCCTGACCCCTGCACTCTGTGTGTTACTTACTCCCGACCCCGGCACTCTGTGTGTTACTTACTCCCGACCCCGGCACTCTGTGTGTTACTTACTCCTGACCCCTGCACTCTGTGTGTTACTTACTCCTGACCCCCTGCACTCTGTGTGTTACTTACTCCTGACCCCTGCACTCTGTGTGTTACTTACTCCTGACCCCTGCACTCTGTGTGTTACTTACTCCTGACCCCTGCACTCTGTGTGTTACTTATTACTGACCCAGAGCAGAGTATGTGAAGGTTTTGTTTAACCCTTCTAAGCTCCTCCCACTGTTAGCACAATTTTGCCACATCCACCATTCACTACATCAACACATCATTACTTTCTTTGGGGACTCCCCAAATCCTATGTACACCCCCCCCCCCCCCAAATGCTATGTACACCACCCCCACAATCCTATGTACCCTCTAAATCATATGCACACCCCCCCAATCCTTTTTACACCCCCACAATCCTATCTACCCCCAAATCCTATATACACCCCCACAATCCTATGTACACCCCCCAAATCCTATGTACACCCCCCAAATTCTATGTACACCCCCCAAATCCTTTTTACACCCCCACAATCCTATCTACCCCCAAATCCTATATACACCCCCACAATCCTATGTACACCCCCCAAATGTTATGTACACCCCCACAATCCTATGTACACCCCCACAATCCTATGTACACCCCCCAAATGTTATGTACATCCCCACAATCCTATGTACACCCCTAAATGTTATGTACATCCCCACAATCCTATGTACACCCCCAAAACCCATGTACACCCCCACCATCCTATGTACACCCCTAAAATCCTATGTACACCCCCACCATCCTATGTACACCCCTAAAATCCTATGTACACCCCCACCATCCTATGTACACCCCCAAATCCTATATACACCCAAATCCTATGTACAACCCCACAATCCTATGTACACCGCCCAAATCCTATATACACCCCCAATCCTATGTGCCCCCAAATCCTATGTACACCCCCAAATCCTATGTACCCCCAAATCCTATGTACCCCCAAATCCTATGTACACCCCCACAATCCTATGTACACCCCCCAAATCCTATATACACCCCCAATCCTATGTACCCCCAAATCCTATGTACACCCCCACGATCCTATGTACACCCCCACAATCCTATGTACACCCCCAAATCCTATGTACCCCATCAATCCTATGTACACCCCCAAATCCTTTATACACCCCCACAATCCTATGTACCCCCCTACTCTGATCACATGACATATTGCTGAGTGTAATGATCATCTCACCTCCTCTCTGCAAATCTCCAGCATCATCCCGGCGTACATCAGACACCAGATCTCTCCAATCAGAGACAAGAAAATGTGCAGAATGTCCGCCCATCGCCCCACCGTCATCATCAGGATCAGGAGACCCCCCATCCGGACACAGACCGTCTGGAAAGCCATCTGCTCTGTGGGGTGCTGGTGCTGCTCCTCTGCAAAATACAAAGTCTGAGTCTACAGAGCAGAGGTATATACTCACACACAGATATAACCATGTAGGACAGGTATATACCCTCACATACAATACAGGTGCAGGTCCTCACAATCCCGCTGCTAGGGTTGCCACCTGTCCAGGATTCACCCGGGCAGTCCGGGTTTTGAATCCTGTGTCCGGAGTTCCAGTCCACCTGAAACCCGGACACATTATTCAGACCGGGCTGTGGCTCCCCAAGTAACCGAGATAGTCACACACAGATCTGTTGCCGTCCGGGAGCTGTTTGGGGGCTGTTTGGGGGCAGGTTTAACTGAAAGGTGGGGTCATAATGTCGGCATGAGCAATTTGGCCACACCCACTGTGTGCCAAGGCACGCTCTGTGCGCTCCATTACTTCTCTCCTTGGGGCACCCAAATGTAACACAGGTCTTTTATAATCCTATAGTGTTTACAGCAAAAAAAAAAAAAAAAATTGCCCTGTGCTGCAAAAGTGTTCGGGCTTGAAGAAAAGGTGGCGACCCTACCAGCTGCATATGCTCACATTCAGGGTAGGGTGAGTAGGGGGTATCGGGGTTGTTGGTGGGCGTAGAGGTGTCTACAAATCAGGAGGTTCAGGTTGTAGTTTTTGTTGGAATACAGAATTATATTTTGTGCAACAACTACTGAACATCAGTATTGAGCAGAGATACATTTTCCAACCAGTAGATGGCAGTGTCTATAAATTAGTAGCTGCATCTATGGTATGCTCTATGTCTTTTCCTTGATTCAAGTTTCCTGTCTGCGGTTAAGCAGCGGACTGTCTGTTCTGTAAGGCTACTCCATATACAGAATTTCTAACAGTTTTCCAGCATGCTGGCAGATTTCACGTGTCCTGAGTTGGTGCATAAAGCTGTGGCCCCCGATCTGCTCATCTGTGGCCCCCGATCTACTCATCTGTGGTCCCCGATCTACTCATCTGTGGCCCCCGATCTACTCATCTGTGGCCCCCGATCTGCTCATCTGTGGCCCCCGATCTACTCATCTGTGGCCCCCGATCTACTCATCTGTGGCCCCCGATCTGCTCATCTGTGGCCCCCGATCTACTCATCTGTGGCCCCCGATCTACTCATCTGTGGCCCCCGATCTGCTCATCTGTGGCCCCCGATCAGCTCATCTGTGGCCCCCGATCAGCTCATCTGTGGCCCCCGATCTACTCATCTGTGGCCCCCGATCTGCTCATCTGTGGCCCCCGATCTACTCCCCTGCTCATCTGTGGCCCCCGATCTACTCATCTGTGGCCCCCGATCGGCTCATCTGTGGCCCCCGATCTGCTCATCTGTGGCCCCCGATCAGCTCATCTGTGGCCCCCGATCAGCTCATCTGTGGCCCCCGATCTGCTCATCTGTGGCCCCCGATCAGCTCATCTGTGGCCCCCGATCTGCTCATCTGTGGCCCCCGATCTGCTCATCTGTGGCCCCCGATCTGCTCATCTGTGGCCCCCATGTCCTCTTGAATTCTGGGTGTAGTTCATTATATCCGCACCCCTCCCCCTCCCCCTCGGGGGTCCCTGTGGCGGTCCTCACCTCCCCACATTTGGGGCTCACCTTGCATATAGATGACCAGCAGGGTGTAGCAGATGGTCAGCGGGGTCCAGAACCGGACGGCCTCCGACGTCGTCAGGAAATCTCGGTTGATCACGGCGACCGCCGCCAAATCCGACACCAGGAAGGCCACCTTCAGCGCCCGCCACAGGTACAGTGGCATGTCGTGCCAGCACGCCAGGAGACTCAGGCACACCCCGCAGTAACGCTCGCTGCTGTGCAGCTGGTACATCTCCCCAATGTGGCGGCACATCCGCCCCGTCTGCCACACGACCAGGGCGGCGAGACCGGCGGCCAGCACCAGGTTCCAGGTGCGGTGCGGGGCCCCTTCGTGCAGGTAGTCCAGACTGCAGGCGATGCCACAACCCAGCGAGAACTGGCAAAGGAGGAAGAGCTGCGAACCTTGGGAGCCCTGCGGAGGGAGGGACACAGGTAAGTCACATGTCACCACCTACATACACAGTATCTGACAAAAGTAAGTACACCCCTCAGTGACATTCATGTGACAACACTGAAGAAATGACACTTGTCTACAATGTAAAGTAGTGAGTGTACAGCTTGTATAACAGTGTAAATTTGCCGTCCCCTCAAAATAACTCAACACACAGCCATTAATGTCTAAACCGCTGGCAACAAAAGTCAGGACACCCCCTGAGTGAAAATCTCCAAATTGGGGAGAACGCCCCTTCTGCTGACTTCACTGAGCCACCGAAGGAGTACAGAGGGAAGCCAGCTGCCACCCCAGGAGTTGGTGAGAGGCCACTGAACAAACCCTCCTGCACCCCTTTAACCACCTGAGATCCGCGCCATAGCCGAATGATGGCTACATCGCGGATCTAATGTGCCGGGACTACGTCTATTGACGTAGTCCCGGCCACGAGCTGCCTGCGCGCCCCCTGAAGGGCGCGCGCGGCATGCTCTGTGATCAGCGAGTCTGTGAGACTCGCTGGATCACAGATCCGAGTAAGGGGTCGATCCCGACCCCCTTACCACGTGATCAGCTGTCAGCCAATGACAGCTGATCATGTGACAATAACAGAGCCGGTAATCGGCTTTTTTTCCTCCTGACAGCGCGAGGAGAAAAAAAAAAGCCGATCACCGGCGGCAGTGAGAGGGACATTAGTCCCTCTCACTGCAATGTGCCCAGCAATGTGCCCAATCCATGGTGCCCACTATTGCCTAATAAAGTGCTGCCTACCAGTGCCCACAGTGCCATTGGTCAGTGCCCACAGTACCATCTGTCAGTGCCCACAGTGCCAGTGCTGCACATCAGTGTCACCTACCAGTGCCCATCAGTGCCCATCAGTGCTACCTATCAGTGCCCATCAGTGCCTCCCATCAGTGCCCATCGGTGCCACCCATCCGTGCCACCCATCCGTGCCCATCAGTGCCATCTTTGCTGTCCCCATCAGTACCGACTTATCTGTCCCCACCAGTGCAGTCTATCAGTGCCCACCAGTGCAGCCATTCAGTGCCCACCTGTGCCGCCTCATCAGCGCATATCAATGAAGCAGAAAAATTACCTGTTTGCTAAATTTTATAACAAACTATTAAACATGATTTTTTTTTTTTTTAATTTTCCATCTTTTTTTGTTTGTTTAGCAAAAAATAAAACCCCAGCTGTGATTAAATACCACCAAAAGAAATCTCTATTTGTGGGAAAAAAATGATAAAAATTTAATTTGGGTACAGTGTAGCATGACCGCGCAATTGTCATTCAAAGTACGTCAGCGCCAAAAGCTGAAAATTGGTCTGGTCACGAGGGGGTTTAAGTGCAAAGTAATCAGGTGGTTAAAGAGGAACAATATTGTTTGCTTGGGACACAGTGCAGTGCATATCTGGTTGGGAGGAACTTCAATGCCGGGATTGGGCCCCAATGTGCTGGCCAGCAGACTGTTATTGTAACTTTGCCCCTTAGGCAGGACCATCCCTAGTATAGAGTTTAGGGGTCATTCTCTGGACCATTGGCTTGTTCTCAGCTGTATACCCTAATTGCCACTTTTTATATATTTGCTTGCCAACTGTATATCCTGTTGGCTACTGTGTTATATATTTGTTTGAGGGGTTGTTGCCATTCCCTTTTCTCTGGTTGCTGTGTATATACTGTATATATATATATATATATATATATATATATATATATACTGTTACAATAAATACCCTCGGATCAGCCCGGGTGTGTCAGGGAGTGTGGCGCTGCTTGTAGAGTCGCAAGGGTCTGGAAACGGGGGACCCAAATAAAGCGGCTCCTTCGGGGGTAAGCACTACAGATATATTCACCACTACATATGTAAACCCCACCCACATTCACCCCCCTAAATATGTATACCCCGCCCATATTTACATAAATATTCACCCACCTACTTATGTAAACCCCGCCCACATACATATTCACCCCCCCAAATATGTATACCCCACCCACATAAATATTCACCCCCTACATATATCTACCCCGCCCACATAAATATTCACCCCCTACATATATCTACCCCGCCCACATAAATATTCACCCCCTACATATATCTACCCCGCCCACATACACACATATATTATATATACACTCCACCCACAAACATGGCCCCTCTATACTAATATGGACCTTCTGCATGGAAAGGATCATGGAGACGGCACGCAGAGAGAATTCCAGGACCACCAGGGCTCCCACCCGGGGCCCCAGCAGGGCGTAGATGACGCTGAGCAGCACCAGGTGGAGTAGACCGCGGAGGCGGGACTGAGATCTGAGCCGCGGCGCTTTCTTCTCTCTCTCCGGATCACTGTGGGAGAAGAAACCATCATTATTTATCACAGCAGCCAATCAGATTGCAGCTCTAAATGTTTCATACACGATGGACCCTATCTGCTCCAATGGGGCTCATCCTTCATGTACGGGGTGGGGGGGGGGAGCACCATCTGCAGGGGGGCCTAGTCTACTTCCATACAAGAGAAAGGCCTGTTTCACATAGGGTGACCACGTGTCCCGGATTGCCCGGGACGGTCCCGCATTTTCCAGGTCTGTCCTGGGCCCCGGGCACCTTCATTCCGGAACAATACAGTGTCCCGGAACAATACTGATGCAGCAATTGGTGATGCTGCCTCGATTGCTGATAACGTCATGCCCTGTTTTCCCGCCCCCCGCTGCTGACGTCACCCCCCCAGCCCCCCCAGCCGCCGGTGTTCTCCCCCCCCAAGGAGCCCCGAGCATCCCGACTCCTGGAAAGGGTTTGCCACCTTTTCTTCAAGCCAAACACTTTAGCGGCCCGGGACACCTTTGGGTGCCCCACGGAGAGTAGTAATGCGGTGCGCATAACGTGCCGCACCGAAATGTGGGTGTGGCCAAATTTCTCTTGGCCACACATATGCAAATTGGATGTGGGATTTTCCACATGCAATTCGCATGACAGGAGAGTGTGAGTGGCTCTCGATGGAGCAGCTCCGGTCCACATTTGGAAAGGATCCTGTGCGTCTTTGGTTCCGATTCAGCGGCGAATTCGAAATTTGAACCTGATTTGCACCTGAACCGGTGAACAGAGACGCACCGGACCCCCTCATGTGAGCCCCGTCCGCACCATGTGTGACCCCAGCCTGAAGCTTGTAGAAAACCAGCTGAAGCCTGCTAGCAGCTTGTTGAAAGTGGCAATCAGCACTCCCATTGGGATCCGTCTTCAATATTTACAAACTGGAGCCTGATGGTCCTTTGAAAGCTTCAACAACACTCGCTGACACCCCACCGATCACCCGAACGATACAGAAACATCAGACCAACCCATCCCCCAGTGCAGAGGACTAGAAGACGAGTGAAGTGGAGATCCTATGATACCTGTGCATTGGTTGGCAGTCCCCGGGTTGTAGGTACCAGTCCCCGGGTTGCAGGTACCAGTCCCCGGGTTGTAGTACCAGTCCCCGGGTTGTAGTACCAGTCCCCGGGTTGCAGGTACCAGTCCCCGGGTTGCAGTATCAGTCCCCGGGTTGTAGTACCAGTCCCCGAGTTGTAGGTATCAGTCCCCGGGTTGCAGGTACCAGTTCCCGGGTTGCAGTATCAGTCCCCGGGTTGTAGTACCAGTCCCCGGGTTGTAGTACCAGTCCCCGGGTTGTAGTACCAGTCCCCGGGTTGCAGGTACCAGTTCCCGGGTTGCAGTATCAGTCCCCGGGTTGTAGTACCAGTCCCCGAGTTGTAGGTATCAGTCCCCGGGTTGTAGTACCAGTCCCCGGGTTGTAGGTATCAGTCCCCGGGTTGCAGTACCAGTCCCCGGGTTGTAGTACCAGTCCCAGGGTTGTAGTACCAGTCCCCGGGTTGTAGTACCAGTCCCCGGGTTGTAGGTACCAGTCCCCGGGTTGTAGTACCAGTCCCCGGGTTGTAGTACCAGTCCCCGTGTTGTAGTACCAGTCCCCGGGTTGTAGGTACCAGTCCCCGGGTTGTAGTATCAGTCCCCGGGTTGTAGTACCAGTCCCCGGGTTGTAGTACCAGTCCCCAGGTTGTAGGTATCAGTCCCCGGGTTGTAGGTACCAGTCCCCGGTTTGTGGTATCAGTCCACGGGTTGTAGTACCAGTCCCCGTGTTGTAGTACCAGTCCCTGGGTTGAAGTACCAGTCCCCGGGTTGTAGTATCAGTCCCCGGGTTGTAGTACCAGTCCCCGGGTTGTAGTACCAGTCCCCGGGTTGTAGGTATCAGTCCCCGGGTTGTAGTATCAGTCCCCGGGTTGTAGTACCAGTCCCCGGGTTGTAGTACCAGTCCCCGGGTTGTACTACCAGTCCCCGGGTTGTACTACCAGTCCCCGGGTATGAATGGCAGTGATATATGAGACGGCTGATGAATGCGACTTACTTGAGACATTTGATGTAGAGATAAACCCGCATGAGATTGTAGAGGACGGAGACGGCACACGCCCCGACCACACCTGGAGGACAGAAGAGCGATCACTACAAGAGCAGCTGACCAATCACAGTGCAGACTGCAGACAGGCTGAATGTACACAAAGCAATATTTACACGTACCTGGAAAAAGTATTCATACCCCCTGATATTCCCCACATTTTGTTACAACCAAAACCATAAATGTATTTTATTGGATTTTATGTGATGGACCAACACAAAGTGTCACATAATTGTGAAGTGGAAGGAAAATGATACAAATAAATATGTGAAAAGTGTGGGGGGGGGAGGGGCATTTGTATGGCGCCCCCCGGAGTCAATACTTTGTAGAACCCCCTTTCTCTACAAGTCTTTTTGGGGGTGTCTCTACCAGCTTTGCCCATCTAGAGAGGACATTTCTGCCCATTCTTCTTCTTTGTAAAATATCTCAAGCTCTGTCAGATTGGATGGAGAGCGTCTGTGATCAGCCATTTTCAAGTCTTGCCACAGATTCTCAATGTGATTTAGGTCTGGACTGTGACTGGGCCATTCTAACACATGAATAGGCTTTGATGTAAACCATTCCATTGTAGCTCTGGCTGTATGTTTCGGGTCGTTGTCCTGCTGGAAGGTGACCCTCCCCCCCCCCCCCCCCCCCCCCACCCCCCCCCCCCCCCCCCCCCCCCCCCCCCCCCCCCCCCCCCCGTCTCAAGTCTTTTGCCGACTAACAGGTTTTCTTGTATTTGTCTCCATCCATCTTCCCATCAACTCTGACCAGCTTCCCTGTCCCTGCTGAAGAAAACCATCCCCACCACATGATGTGCCACCACCATGTCTGACCAGCTTCCCTGTCCCTGCCATCCATACCAGACCCCCATCCCAGCTATATACAGGGACTACAGACATATACAGGGTAGTAAGGACTAGTTATGGGTCGGTGAGGACTAGTTCTGGTTAGTAAGGACTAGTTATGGGTCGGTGAGGACTATTTCTGGATAGTAAGGACTAGTTATGGATAGTAAGGACTAGTTGTGGGTCGGTGAGGACTAGTTCTGGTTAGTAAGAACTAGTTGTGGGTTGGTGAGGATTAGTTCTAGGTAGTAAGGACTAGTTCTGGGTTGGTGAGGACTAGTTCTGGGTTTTAAGGACTAGTTCTATGTAGTAAGGACTAGTTGTGGGTCGGTGAGGACTAGTTCTGGATAGTAAGGACTAGTTCTGTGCAGTGAGGACTAGTTCTGGGTCGGTGAGGACTAGTTCTGAATAGTAAGGACTAGTTCTGGGTTGGTGAGGACTAGTTCTGGATAGTAAGGACTAGTTATGGGTCGGTGGGGACTAGTTGTGGGTCGGTGAGGACTAGTTCTAGATAGTAAGGACTAGTTCTGGATAGTAAGGACTAGTTCTGGGTAGTAAGGACTAGTACTCTGTAGTAAGGACTAGTTGTGGGTCGGTGAGAATTTGTTCTGGATAGTAAGGACTAGTTCTGTGCAGTGAGGACTAGTTCTGGGTCGGTGAGGACTAGTTCTGAATAGTAAGGACTAGTTCTGGGTTGGTGAGGATTAGTTCTGGATAGTAAGGACTAGTTCTGGGTAGTAAGGATTAGTTCTGTGCAGTAAGGACTAGTTCTGGGTCGGTGAGGACTAGTTCTGAATAGTAAGGACTAGTTCTGGGTCGGTGAGGACTAGTTCTGAATAGTAAGGACTAGTTCTGGGTTGGTGAGGATTAGTTCTGAATAGTAAGGACTAGTTCTGGGTTGGTGAGGACTAGTTCTAAATAGTAAGGACTAGTTCTGGGTCAGTGAGGACTAGTTCTGAATAGTAAGGACTAGTTCTGGGTTGGTGAGAACTAGTTCTGAATAGTAAGGACTAGTTCTGGGTTAGTGAGGACTAGTTCTGAATAGTAAGGACTAGTTCTGGGTTGGTGAGGACTAGTTCTGGATAGTAAGGACTAGTTATGGGTCGGTGGGGACTAGTTGTGGGTCGGTGAGGACTAGTTCTAGATAGTAAGGACTAGTTCTGGATAGTAAGGACTAGTTCTGGGTAGTAAGGACTAGTACTCTGTAGTAAGGACTAGTTGTGGGTCGGTGAGAATTTGTTCTGGATAGTAAGGACTAGTTCTGTGCAGTGAGGACTAGTTCTGGGTCGGTGAGGACTAGTTCTGAATAGTAAGGACTAGTTCTGGGTTGGTGAGGATTAGTTCTGGATAGTAAGGACTAGTTCTGGGTAGTAAGGATTAGTTCTGTGCAGTAAGGACTAGTTCTGGGTCGGTGAGGACTAGTTCTGAATAGTAAGGACTAGTTCTGGGTCGGTGAGGACTAGTTCTGAATAGTAAGGACTAGTTCTGGGTCGGTGAGGATTAGTTCTGGATAGTAAGGACTAGTTCTGGGTAGTAAGGATTAGTTCTGTGCAGTAAGGACTAGTTCTGGGTCGGTGAGGACTAGTTCTGAATAGTAAGGACTAGTTCTGGGTCGGTGAGGATTAGTTCTGAATAGTAAGGACTAGTTCTGGGTCGGTGAGGACTAGTTCTGAATAGTAAGGACTAGTTCTGGGTTGGTGAGGACTAGTTCTGAATAGTAAGGACTAGTTCTGGGTTGGTGAGGACTAGTTCTGAATAGTAAGGACTAGTTCTGGGTTGGTGAGGACTAGTTCTGGATAGTAAGGACTAGTTATGGGTCGGTGGGGACTAGTTGTGGGTCAGTGAGGACTAGTTCTGGATAGTAAGGACTGGTTCTGAAGAGTAAGGACTAGTTGTGGGTCGGTGAGGACTAGTTCTGGATAGTAAGGATTGGTTCTGGGTTGGTGAGGACTAGTTCTGGATAGTAAGGACTGGTTCTGAAGAGTAAGGACTAGTTGTGGGTCGGTGAGGACTAGTTCTGGATAGTAAGGACTAGTTGTGGGTCGGTGAGGACTAGTTCTGGATAGTAAGGACTGGTTCTGAAGAGTAAGGACTAGTTGTGGGTCGGTGAGGACTAGTTGTGGGTCGGTGAGGACTAGTTCTGGATAGTAAGGTCTAGTTTTGGGTAGTAAGGACTAGTTGTGGGTCGGTGAGGACTAGTCATGGGCGGGTTAGTTATCGGGTTGTCTCACCTTGTAGAAGAGAGTCCACACTGCCCCAGGGCAGCCCGGGTAGGAAGGAGGCCGGGTAGGAGAAGAGCCCCATGGCCTGGCTCTGTATGGAGACTCTGCCTCCTCTGGCTGCACTCAGCTCCCTCCAGTCTATTATTACAGAGTAAAGGTCATTGTGATGTCACTGAGCACACTCAGACATTAACCCCTCGCCGCCTCTCCGGGGCCCTGACTACACCCTGTGTGGCCCTTATAGAGGGGCCCCGACATCTACAGAATAAAGTGATCCCCGATATTACAGAGATGGACTTTGTGCATGCGGTCACCTCTGCTCTCTATGCAGACAGTTGTGGGCGGAGTCCCTCCTTAGGACACGCAGCGCACTGAGCGATCCCTACAACGCGTGAAACACGGGGAGCGAGAAAAGGGACCCCAAATATCATCCCGAATTTGTGTGTTTATTGTTACTATTAAGTGCCGCTCAGCTACAATATATAACGTATAGTATACAATATATACAGTATAGTATACAATATATACAGTATAGTATACAATATATATAGTATAGTATACAATATATATAGTATAGTATACAATATATAACGTATAGTATAGTATACAATATATACAGTATAGTATAGTATACAATATATACAGTATAGTATACAATATATAACGTATAGTATAGTATACAATATATAAAGTATAGTATACAATATATACAGTATAGTATACAATATATACAGTATAGTATAGTATACAATATATAAAGTATAGTATACAATATATATAGTACAGTATAGTATACAGTATATACAGTACAGTATAGTATACAATATATACAGTATAGTATAGTATACAATATATAAAGTATAGTATACAATATATATAGTACAGTATAGTATACAGTATATACAGTACAGTATAGTATACAATATATACAGTACAGTATAGTATAGTATACAGTATATACAGTACAGTAGAGTATACAATATATACAGTAGAGTATAGTATACAATATATACAGTATAGTATACAATATATAAAGTATAGTATATAATATATACAGTAGAGTATACAATATATACAGTATAGTATACAATATATACAGTAGAGTAGGGCTGCAACTAACGATTATTTTCATAATCAATTAGTTGGCCGATTATTGTTTCGATTAATCGGCTAATAACCTTTAAAAAAAAAAGTGTGGTGTATAATTGAGTTAATATGTAAAGTTTAAAAAAAGGCAATTTATTCTTAAATATCTCTATGCAGTGGTAAATATAAACAACCGACTATATGGTTAGGGCGCAAAATATCAAATCCACTCTGAGAATAACAGACTGAAGAGATATACTGTATACACTATTAGAAGAGATATACTGTATACACTATTAGAGGATATGTACTGTATATACTATTAGAGGATATATACTGTATACACTATTAGAGGAGATATACTGTATACACTATTAGAGGAGATATACTGTGTTTTGCCCAATTTGTTGTTGGGCAGAATAAAAAACACAAATTGCTGCAAAAACGCATTAAATGCTTTTCTGCAGCTTCTCTATTGAAGTATATTGAACCAAAAAAAAGTCCCTGACCCTTTCCAAATACGCAGCAGCTGAAAAAAGCCTAGATGTGACCGTGTCCCATAGGGAACCATGTAAATGAACTGTAGTACGTTTCTGCAAAAAGAACCCCAAAAACACATAAGTGTGAACCAGGTATAAGACGTTTAGTAAAATAATGGGGGTTAAAAAAAAACTAAAATGATCCCTTTATAGTACAAAAAAAAAGCAGATAATCATTACTGTAAGGGTTTCATTTTTTTTTTTACCGTAGAACTGTGAAAGTGATATTTACAGTAGTGATTATTTGCTCTTTTTGTACTATAAAGGGCTCATTTTATTTTATTTATTTTTTTTAACCCCCATTATATTACTGGCCGATTAATCGATTATGAAAATAGTAATCGATTAATTTCATAATCGATTAGTTGTTTCAGCCCTACAGTATAGTATAGTATACAATATATACAGTATAGTATACAATATATACAGTATATAGAAGAACAAAACACACACAACACACATTTCTAGTAAATAACCGGCATGCTGGAAATTGTTTATTACAATGTTGCAAGTAACCAATATAAACAATAACTGCAAACAAATACCATAAATCATCGATTCTACAATAGAAGTCCAACGTGTTCCTCCATCATCTGTGCCAAATCTTCAAAAACCGACCCGTGTGCTGGAAATTTTATACATTATTATAACTGAATAAAAATAATAAGCGGATGAAATCAACAGAAAAAAAGTAAAACGATCAATTAATCCACCAATATTTACTGATCACCAAATTCTGTTATATGAAGGACGGCGGATCAATAGAAGGACAATCACATCTCACAGCATCAATATTTACCCAGATCACAGGTCAGGGATTGTCTGATTACACCCACTGTGTACACCCCTCCCCCCACTGTGTACACCCCCCCCCCACTGTGTACACCCCCCCCCATTGTGTACACCCCCCCCCCATTGTGTACACCCCCCCCACTGTGTACACCCCCCCCACTGTGTACACCCCCCCCCCCCCCCCCCCCCCCATTGTGTACACCCCCCCCCCCCCACTGTGTACACCCCCCCCACTGTGTACACCCCCCCCACACTGTGTACACCACCCCCCCCACACTGTGTACACCCCCCCCCATTGTGTACACCACCCCCCCCCCCCCATTGTGTACACCCCCCCCCACACTGTGTACACCCCCCCCCCCAGAATGTCAGCACAACACAGACCTGATCTCAGTATGGACTCTGCACAGTATCACTTCTCTTGTCCTGTATACTGGCTGATATTATCTGCAGATTATCTCATCACTGACCTCTCTACAGGTCTGCAGAACATCGCTCCCTCCCCTCCCCCTCCTGACAGATCCATATTGATATATTCTGCAGAACATCGCTCCCTCCCCTCCCCCTCCTGACAGATCCATATTGATATATTCTGCAGAACATCGCTCCCCCGTTCAGTATGGGAGAAGGCAATCAGAAAGCTGGGCGTGGTGACGTGTAGCCCCGCCCCTGTAGGTGTGCTCTCAGGTGTACAGGTGAGTGCTGTCATTGGATGGAGGTCAGGTGATCGGTGCAGGTGATGTTTCTGTGCTTCTGTAATAAGAACAAACTTGTATGGAGACCCCTGTTCACCCCTCCCCCCTTCTCCTGCTATGGGGGCTCCAGTCTATCCCCCCTTCTCCTGCTATGGGGCTCCTGTCTATCCCCCCTTCTCCTGCTATGGGGCTCCAGTCTATCCCCCCTTCTCCTGCTATGGGGCTCCAGTCTATCCCCCCTTCTCCTGCTATGGGGCTCCAGTCTACCCCCCTCACTTCCTATAGGGGCTCCTGTCTATCCCCCCTGCTCCTGCTATGGGGGCTCCTGTCTATCCCCCTCACTTGCTATGGGGGCTCCTGTCTATCCCCCCTTCTCCTGCTATGGGGGCTCCAGTCTATCCCCCCTTCTCCTGCTATGGGGGCTCCTGTCTATCCCCCTTCTCCTGCTATGGGGGCTCCTGTCTATCCCCCCTTCTCCTGCTATGGGGGCTCCTGTCTATCCCCCCTTCTCCTGCTATGGGGCTCCTGTCTATCCCCCCTTCTCCTGCTATGGGGGCTCCAGTCTATCCCCCCTTCTCCTGCTATGGGGCTCCTGTCTATCCCCCCTTCTCCTGCTATGGGGGCTCCAGTCTATCCCCCCTTCTCCTGCTATGGGGCTCCAGTCTATCCCCCCTTCTCCTGCTATGGGGCTCCAGTCTATCCCCCCTTCTCCTGCTATGGGGGCTCCAGTCTATTCCCCCCCTTCTCCTGCTGTGGGGGTTCCTTTCTGCCCCCTTCTGTTGGTTCTCTGTTCAGCACTGACTCCTCACCTGTAAAGAGAACCTGTCTCCTCTTTCCATATTTTGTGTCCTTGGGAGATGATGGGGTTTGGAGAGTAGCCAGGCAGTGAGCATTTTCAGACAGCAGTCTGTGAGCCCCTTTATTCCTGTTGGCCTCGGTCTCTATGCAGCAATGAAAGTGTATTCACCATCCAGGGAGAGGACCCCGCACTGGCTGCTCCAGGTAAGGACGTCACTGACCATGACCAGTAGCAGGGGGCCCAGCCTCAGGCGGTGAGTATTGTTTTGACTGGGTATGTCATAATTCCTGCCACTGACACCAACAATGGAGTATAATTCCTGCCACTGACACCAACAATTGAGTATAATTCCCGACACTGACCCCAACAATGGATCATTATTCCTGACACTGACACCAACAATGGAGCATAATTCCCGACACTGACACCAACAATGGAGTATAATTCCCGACACTGACACCAACAATGGATCATAATTCCCGACACTGACACCAACAATGGAGCATAATTCCTGCCACTGACACCAACAATGGAGTATAATTCCCGACACTGACACCAACAATGGATCATAATTCCCGACACTGACACCAACAATGGAGTATAATTCCTGACACTGACACCAACAATGGAGTATAATTCCCGACACTGACACCAACAATGGAGTATAATTCCCGACACTGACACCAACAATGGATCATAATTCCTGACACTGACACCAACAATGGAGTATAATTCCTGACACTGACACCAACAACGGAGTATAATTCCTGACACTGACACCAACAACGGAGTATAATTCCTGACACTGACACCAACAACGGAGTATAATACCTGACACCAACAATAGAGTATAATTCCTGACACTGACACCAACAATGGATCATAATTCCCGACACTGACACCAACAATGGAGTATAATTCCTGACACTGACACCAACAACGGAGTATAATACCTGACACCAACAATAGAGTATAATTCCCGACACTGACACCAACAATGGATCATAATTCCCGACACTGACACCAACAACGGAGTATAATTCCCGACACTGACACCAACAATGGAGTATAATTCCTGACACCAACAATGGATCATAATTCCTGACACTGACACCAACAATGGAGTATAATTCCTGACACTGACACCAACAACGGAGTATAATCCCTGACACCAACAATGGAGTATAATTCCCGACACTGACACCAACAATGGAGTATAATCCTTGACACCAACAATGGATCATAATTCCCGACACTGACACCAACAATGGAGTATAATTCCTGCCACTGACACCAACAATGGAGTATAATTCCTGACACTGACACCAACAATGTAGTATAATTCCTGACACTGACACCAACAATGGATTATAATTCCCGTCACTGACATCAACAATGCAGTATAATTCCTGACACTGACACCAACAACGGAGTATAATCCCTGACACCAACAATAGAGTATAATTCCTGACACTGACACCAACAATGGAGTATAATTCCTGACACTGACACCAACAATGGATCATAATTCCCGACACTGACACCAACAATGGAGTATAATTCCTGACACTGACACCAACAATGGATCATAATTCCCGACACTGACACCAACAATGGAGTATAATTCCTGCCACTGACACCAACAATGGAGTATAATTCCTGACACTGACACCAACAATGGATCACTATTTTTTCCCCTAATACCAAAGATGTTTATTCCCACTGATGTCTAAAATAAATTCCCGCTGGCCACAGTCCGGCCCCCCAAAAGTCTGAAGGACAGTATACTGGCTCTTTATTTCGAATATTTTGGGGCCCCTGGTCCGAGCCATATGATGTGTAGCGCCCTCTAGTGTACAGTGTGGGGAGGTAAATTTAGCTGACTCAGTAATTGAGCCTGGAAATCGCTGTGGGTTCAGCTTAAAGGAGAAGTACGGCGAGAAGCAGGTTTGGCTGTACTTCTCCTGTGGATCACATGATGCAGTTCATTTTGCACTCCTGTGACCCGTTTTCAGCAGACGGCGGGCTGAAGCCCCGCTGTCGGCTGACGTCACAGAGCCAGTCCAGTCTCGGGAAAAGATTGTGACAATATGGTCGGGATCTGCCCACATGCCTGGACCGGCACCTGGCTCCGCCTCTTAGCGAGCTGCTGAGAGCCGGCGGCTCCCTCCCTCCCTCCTGAGCCCAGCGCTCCAGTCGGGAGTGGACAGCAGTGATCAGTCACCAGCTCTCTGCTCAGGGAGCTCCGAGAACTGAGCGATTGGCAGTGTTTGATCGCTCGGTTCCCAGCCTTTGAGCCGTTGGGGATAAATGCAGCATCCAATTAGGTGAATATGATAAAAAAAATGCCTAAAAAAATACTCTTTTAAGGTCAGTCTGGAACTCTTTGCAGACCAGGCCTCTATCACCTCCCATTGGCTCTGGAGGTCCATGGAAAGTTCTGGAAACTGGTGGGCGGAGGAACAGAGGCAAGGAGCTGAATATTTATTGAAGTCTGGCCAATCCTCAGGCAGGGTGGTAAGACAGACCCATAAATGTGGAGGAGCCTGGCCAGCAGGGGATGTTGGGTGGAAGATGGAGTGCTGAGGTTGATGTTGCGAGGTCAGGGAGGGGACCCCGGGGCTCGGGGGGGGGGTGTCACTGCCTCCAGGCTAGAGCTGAGAAAGGAAGGAGAGGAAGCTGAAGAGAGGGACCTTCACCTCCCTTCTTCAGTCTCATCCAAGAGACACCCTGTCTAGCATGGTAGGACCTGTCCAGCACGAGGCCTCAACAGCCAGTCTTACCCAAAGCGTCAGGGTTCAAGGGACATTGTGACTACAGTTAACCTAAATCCCTTGCTCTGGGAGACTTTTCAAGGCAGCCGGGAGGGCTGGTATTTTCTGCAAGTTTGGGACTTTGCTACTGATCCATTAGAGATAGGGTGCCCACGTGTCCCAGATTGCCCCGGGATTGTCCCTGACTTGAGATTTTTGTACCGTGTCCCCGGGCACCTTCATTCCGGACAATACAGTGTCCCGGAATGAAAAAAAAAACACAGTGTCCACTGACCAGACCAGTCCGCTCCGCCGACACACTCCACCCGCCCGCTACCCTTATAAAGTATAACACATCATAGGCTGGCTAGGGGCCGCCCCGCGTCTAGCAATCAACGGCGTCAGCTGAGACCTGAGGGGCAGGCTGACAGACACGTGGGCGCCCACTCTCAGCCGTGGGCACATCCGATTCCTACGGCTGAGAGGCGAGCAGCGCGCACCCACCACCCAGTAGTCCAGAGAGAGAGAGAGAGAGAGAGCAGCCACACCACCAGCCAGCCAGCAGTGCACAGAGTGATGCCAGTGACCTGAGTGACGGTGACCAGACTCATCACCATCACACACAGCCAGTGCCACAGTTGTTCAACTTCTCTCCTCCTGAGCAATGCAGCCAGCCAGCCTGAGCCTTGTCTGACTGAGTCCTCCTCCAGGCTCCTCCCGCCCATGAGGTCCGCAAGTGCCACCTGCAGTCTGTGCCAGACATTCTTCCAGGACCAGGACAGGTTAGTGTACTGTCTGTGTTACACTCACACTTTGTCCCCCTCCATTCTGCTACTGTCCCCCTCCATTCTGCTGCTGTCCCCCTCTGTTTTTCCTCCGTGTCCCCCTCCGTTCTGCTGTCCCCCTCTGTTCTGCAGTCCACCTCCGTTCTTCCTCCGTGTCCCCCTCCGTTCTGCTGTCCCCCTCTGTTCTGCAGTCCACCTCCGTTCTTTCTCCGTGTCCCCCTCCGTTCTGCTGTCCCCCTCTGTTCTGCGGTCCACCACCGTTCTTCCTCTGTGTCCCCCTCCGTTCTGCTGTCCCCCTCCGTTCTTCCTCCGTGTCCCCCTCCGTTCTGCAGTCCACCTCTGTTCTTCCTCCGTGTCCCCCTCCGTTCTGCAGTCCACCTCTGTTCTTCCTCCGTGTCCCCCTCCGTTCTGCAGTCCACCTCTGTTCTTTCTCCGTGTCCCCCTCCGTTCTGCTGTCCCCCTCCGTTCTTCCTCCGTGTCCCCCTCCGTTCTGCAGTCCACCTCTGTTCTTCCTCCATGTCCCCCTCCGTTCTGCAGTCCACCTCTGTTCTTCCTCCGTGTCCCCCTCTGTTCTGCTGTCCCCCTCTGTTCTGCGGTCCACCACTGTTCTTCCTCCGTGTCCCCCTCCGTTCTGCTGTCCCCCTCTGTTCTGCGGTCCACCACTGTTCTGTTCCTGCTCCGTGTCCCCCTCCGTTCTGCTGTCCCCCTCTGTTCTGCAGTCCATCACCGTTCTTCCTCCGTGTCCCCCTCCGTTCTTCCTCCGTGTCCCCCTCCGTTCTGCTGTCCCCCTCTGTTCTGCAGTCCACCTCCGTTCTTCCTCCGTGTCCCCCTCCATTCTGCTGTCCCCCTCCATTCTGCCTCCGTGTCCCCCTCCGTTCTGCTGCTGCCCCCCTCCGTTCTTCTGCTGCCCCCCTCTGTTCTTCCTCCGTGTCCCCCTCCGTTCTGCTGTCCCCCTCCATTCTTCCTCCGTGTCCCCCTCCGTTCTGCTGCGTGTCCCCCTCTGTTCTGCTGCTGCCCCCCTCTGTTCTTCCTCCGTGTCCCCCTCCATTCTTCCTCCGTGTCCACCTCTGTTCTTCCTCCGTGTCCACCACCGTTCTTCCTCTGTGTCCCCCTCCGTTCTGCTGTCCCCCTCCGTTCTTCCTCCGTGTCCCCCTCTGTTCTGCAGTCCCCCTCTGTTCTTCCTCCGTGTCCCCCTCCGTTCTGCAGTCCACCTCTGTTCTTCCTCCGTGTCCCCCTCCGTTCTGCTGTCCCCCTCCGTGTTCTTCCTCCGTGTCCCCCTCTGTTCTGCAGTCCACCTCTGTTCTTCCTCCGTGTCCCCCTCCGTTCTGCAGTCCACCTCTGTTCTTCCTCCGTGTCCCCCTCTGTTCTGCTGTCCCCCTCTGTTCTGCGGTCCACCACTGTTCTTCCTCCGTGTCCCCCTCCGTTCTGCTGTCCCCCTCTGTTCTGCGGTCCACCACTGTTCTGTTCCTGCTCCGTGTCCCCCTCCGTTCTGCTGTCCCCCTCTGTTCTGCAGTCCATCACCGTTCTTCCTCCGTGTCCCCCTCCGTTCTGCGGTCCCCCTCCGTTCTTCCTCCGTGTCCCCCTCCGTTCTGCTGTCCCCCTCTGTTCTGCAGTCCACCACCGTTCTTCCTCCGTGTCCCCCCTCCGTTCTGCTGTCCCCCTCCATTCTTCCTCCGTGTCCCCCTCCGTTCTGCTGCTGTCCCCCTCCGTTCTGCTGCTGCCCCCCTCTGTTCTTCCTCCGTGTCCCCCTCTGTTCTGCAGTCCACCTCCGTTCTTCCTCCGTGTCCCCCTCCGTTCTGCTGTCCCCTCTGTTCTGCGGTCAACCACTGTTCTTCCTCCGTGTCCCCCTCTGTTCTGCTGTCCCCCTCCGTTCTTCCTCCGTGTCCCCCTCCGTTCTTCCTCCGTGTCCCCCTCCGTTCTTCCTCCGTGTCCCCCTCCATTCTTCCTCCGTGTCCCCCTCCGTTCTGCTGCTGTCCCCCTCCGTTCTGCTGCTGTCCCACTCCGTTCTGCTGCTGTCCCCCTCTGTTCTTCTCCGTGTCCCCCTCTGTTCTTCCTCCGTGTCCCCCTCTGTTCTTCCTCCGTGTCCCCCTCTGTTCTTCCTCCGTGTCCCCCTCTGTTCTTCCTCCGTGTCCCCCTCCGTTCTTCTCCTGTCCCCCTCTGTTCTGCCTCCGTGTCCCCCTCTGTTCTTCCTCCGTGTCCACCTCTGTTCTTCCTCCGTGTCCACCTCTGTTCTTCCTCCGTGTCCCCCTCTGTTCTTCCTCCGTGCCCCCCTCTGTTCTTCCTCCGTGCCCCCCTCTGTTCTTCCTCCGTGTCCCCCTCTGTTCTTCCTCCGTGTCCCCCTCTGTTCTTCCTCCGTGTCCCCCTCTGTTCTTCCTCCGTGTCCACCTCTGTTCTTCCTCCGTGTCCACCTCTGTTCTTCCTCCGTGTCCACCTCTGTTCTTCCTCCGTGTCCCCCTCTGTTCTTCCTCCGTGTCCCCCTCTGTTCTTCCTCCGTGCCCCCCTCTGTTCTTCCTCCGTGCCCCCCTCTGTTCTTCCTCCGTGCCCCCCTCTGTTCTTCCTCCGTGCCCCCCTCTGTTCTTCCTCCGTGCCCCCCTCTGTTCTTCCTCCGTGCCCCCCTCTGTTCTTCCTCCGTGTCCCCCTCTGTTCTTCCTCCGTGTCCACCTCTGTTCTTCCTCCGTGTCCACCTCTGTTCTTCCTCCGTGTCCACCTCTGTTCTTCCTCCGTGTCCACCTCTGTTCTTCCTCCGTGTCCACCTCTGTTCTTCCTCCGTGTCCACCTCTGTTCTTCCTCCGTGTCCACCTCTGTTCTTCCTCCGTGTCCACCTCTGTTCTTCCTCCGTGTCCACCTCTGTTCTTCCTCCGTGTCCACCTCTGTTCTTCCTCCGTGTCCCCCTCTGTTCTTCCTCCGTGTCCCCCTCCGTTCTGCTGTCCCCCTCTGCTCTTCCTCCGTGTCCCCCTCCGTTCTGCTGTCCATACCACCTGCCTAACCTGGTTACCACTGATTGCTTTTTTTTCCCCAAAAATTGGCATAAAAAAAGTATCAAAAAACATATTTTTTGGGCGAGTGCCGGGGGGAGGGGGGTTTGTGTCCCTGAATGGCAGTTTGGAAATGTGGTCACCCTAATTAGAGACTGATCTCACTCCGGGGGGGGGGGGGGGGGGGGTGACAGTCCAGGATCTGCATTTTTGTCTACAAAGAGAAGGAAGTTGGTCCTCAAGTCAAGTTGGGCATCCCATAATCCTTCGTCCCTAACCAAACTGTTTTCCCTCAATAGGACAACAGAGACAAGCCAATGGACTGGCTACTGTTTAAAAATTGGAACATGTGCGTTGCTTGGCCCAAAAATCCAGCGGCCCTCTAGGTGTTTAGTCCATTGTCTCGTTACACGTTAAACCACCTACTGGTATTTGTACATCGCGCCAGCCTATGGCGGACACACAGTGCTGGTGCCCATAGACAGAGGAGATGAGACTGACACTCTTCCTTTAAGACCAATAAAGTGTGAAGAGTGAACTGTCTGTGCTCCCTACACTCAGCCCATTGCGTTCTCCATTCTCCTTCCCGGCTCCATAGTGAGACGTCCTCCTTCCTGGGCTCTGCGGACAATGATTGGCCAGGTTTAGTCTCCATGTTGGGTTCTGTATGGGATACAGTAGTCTTCCCCTTCTCCTGGTCCGGGCAGCATGGATACCCAAGATCTGGAATATGGAAGACCTCTGGAAGCTTGACCTGAAAAATGATCTTCTTTTCATTGCAGTGTGTGCCGGGATTGGACGAAGTCTTCCAATGTGGGGACCGTCACCAATGAACCTGACTGACATTTCCATTTAGTGATGATCCCATCCCGTACAATCTTCTGTCTTCTCTTAGCAGAATGGAAGACCAGATTTATGAAGTGTGGTGTGCAGAATGCAATACCCACCCAAGAGTACTCTGCTCCACTACTGTGCTGGCTGAGCCTGGGCCAAGAGTAAGTTGTCTGCCCTTCTGAGAGGCGCCACATCATTGGTATCAGTAGGAGGAATGGTGTCCCATCATTGGTGTCAGTGGGGGGAATAGTGTCCCATCATTGGTGTCAGTGGGAGGAATAGTGTCCATTGGTGTCAGTGGGAGGAATAGTGCCCCATCATTGGTATCAGTGGGGGAATAGTGTCCCATCATTGGTGTCAGTGGGAGGAATAGTGCTTAATCATTGGTGTCAGTGGGAGGAATAGTGCCCATCATTGGTATCAGTGGGAGGAATAGTGCCCCATCATTGGTATCAGTGGGAGGAATAGTGTCCCATCATTGTGTCAGTGGGAGGAATGGCACCCCATCATTGGTATCAGTGGGAGGAATGGCGCCCCATCATTGGTATCAGTGGGAGAAATAGTGCCCCATCATTGGTGTCAGTGGGAGGAATAGTGCCCCATCATTGGTATCAGTGGGAGGAATAGTGTCCCATTATTGGTGTCAGTGGGAGGAATAGTGTCCCATTATTGGTGTCAGTGGGAGGAATGGCGCCCCATCATTGGTGTCAGTGGGAGGAATAGTGTCCCATTATTGGTGTCAGTGGGAGGAATAGTGCCCCATCATTGGTGTCAGTGGGAGGAATAGTGTCCCATCATTGGTATCAGTGGGAGGAATAGTGTCCCATCATTGGTATCAGTGGGAGGAATAGTGTCCCATTATTGGTGTCAGTGGGAGGAATAGTGTCCCATCATTGGTGTCATGGGCAGGAATTATGCCCCATTGTTGGTGTCAGTGGGCAGAATAGTGCCCCAAGGGCTGAATAAAGCCTAGATAAGGGCTGCAGTTTGGAGACCCCTCTAGATAATAAAGTCCACAATTCCAAAAAACACACCAAAGATAGATAACTGGCTGAGCTGAGAGTCTTTAATACTAAACATTTGTACATCTCTTCACTCTAAATACCCAACCAGGTGCTCATCTACTAAACTATTAGGAATTTGTTGAACTTGTGATTGGATAATTGAAGTATTTTTAAGTTCTTTAGCAAATCCACCTCAACATCTTAGAGTATTTTATTTTAGTGTTTTCTCCTCCAAGTGTTCAAAGGTGGATTTTCCTGACCTCATGTGCAAAAACTGGAGCTCTACAGACCATCTACCACCAGCACAGAGCCGTCCCTCAATATAGGAAACGAGAGTCATCATAACACTCTACTGATCATAGGAGTCACAAAGCGAGGTCTGGCATTGGGATTGGAACCCAGGTCTCCAAAGCCACGGCAATACACCGCCCTGACATAAATCCAACGAGTCTGAGAACGACGAGTCTCATCCCTTCCCCTCGATCCTGGTATGATGGCCTACCGTGAATCCAAGGCCACTCCATGAGTTGGCACACCATCAGCATTGACTATAAGGAATCAGCGATCAATTGAGTCTGAGAACGATGAGTCTCATTCATTCCCTTCAATCCTAGTATCCTCTATCATGGCCTTCTATGGAGCCAAGGCCACTCCATGAGTTGGCACACCATGAATCACGATTGACATTGACCATGAGGAATCAGCCATCAATTGAGTCTGAGAACGATGAGTCTCATCCCTTCCCCTTCAATTCTAGTATGATGGCCTACCATGAATCCAAGGCCACCATTGAAGGCCACTCCATGACTGAGCACACCATCAGCATTGACTATAAGGAATCAGCGATCAATTGAGTCTGATGAGTCTCATCCCTTCCCCCTCAATCCTGGTATCCGCTATAATGGCCTTCTATGGAGCGAAGGCCACTCCATGAGTTGGCAAACCATGAATCACCATCAGCATTGACTTCAATCCTGGTATGATGGCCTACCGTGAATCCAAGGCCACCATTGAAGGCCACTCCATGACTGAGCACGCCATCAGCATTGACTATAAGGAATCACCATCAACATTGACCATGAGGAACCAGCCATCAATTGAGTCTGAGAACGATGAGTCTCATCCCTTCCCCCTCAATCCTGGTATCCGCTATAATGGCCTTCTATGGAGCCAAGGCCACTCCATGAGTTGGCATACCATGAATCACGATCAACATTGACCATGAGGAATCAGCCATCAATTGAGTCTGAGAACGATGAGTCTCATCCCTTCCCCTTCAATCCTGGTATGATGGCCTACCATGAATCCAAGGCCACCATTGAAGGCCACTCCATGACTGAGCACACCATCAACATTGACCATGAGCAATCAGCGATCAATTGAGTCTGAGAACGATGAGTCTCATTCCTTCCCCTCGATCCTGGTATCCGCTATAATGGCCTTCTATGGAGCCAAGGCCACTCCATGAGTTAGCACACCACGATTCACCATCAACATTGACTATGAGGAATCAGCCATCAATTGAGTCTGAGAACGTTGAGTCTCATCCCTTCCCCTTCAATCCTGGTATGATGGCCTACCATGAATCCAAGGCCACCATTGAAGGCCACTCCATGACTGAGCACACCATCAACATTGACCATGAGCAATCAGCGATCAATTGAGTCTGAGAACGATGAGTCTCATTCCTTCCCCTCGATCCTGGTATCCGCTATAATGGCCTTCTATGGAGCCAAGGCCACTCCATGAGTTAGCACACCACGATTCACCATCAACATTGACTATGAGGAATCAGCCATCAATTGAGTCTGAGAACGTTGAGTCTCATCCCTTCCCCTTCAATCCTGGTATGATGGCCTACCGTGAATCCAAGGCCACCATTGAAGGCCTCTCCATGACTGAGCACACCATCAGCATTGACTATAAGGAATCAGCGAAAATTGAGTCTGAGAACGATAAGTCTCATTCATTCCCCCTCAATCCTGGTAGCCACTATAATGGCCTTCTATGGAGCCAAGGCCACTCCATGACTGAGCACGCTATCAATATTGACCATGAGGAATCAGCCATCAATTGAGTCTGAGAACGATGAGTCTCATCCCTTCCCCTTCAATCCTAGTATGATGGCCTACCGTGAATCCAAGGCCACCATTGAAGGCCACTCCATGACTGAGCACACCATCAGCATTGACTATAAGGAATCAGCGATCGATTGATGTAAAGGGTTGGCGACCTCAGATCTCGAACCTACCCTAGAAGAAAAAAAAAATTCTAAGTCCCACTTTTTGTTCACTTGGGTTGGACGGCTGGTAACATTTATTGGCACGTATAGCGCCGCGGACCATTTTACGTTGAAGAATTTAGGGATCACATTTTCTTGACTTGCTAAGCCTGGATGTTATGGGGCCCGGCTGCTAACCGCTCAGGTCCAAGCTTTGCTCTGGCGTAGGGGTTTAGCAGCCAGCTGGTGACTCCACGATAATCTCAGTGTTTCAGGTTCGAATCTCGGCTCCGGCTCTTTGAATTTTGTTTTCTCCTTTGTGACTCTTTTTTATTCTTGTAATAGAAGAACGAACACCTGAGTCACCGAGCGGAGGCGAGTAGCTCAGTGGATAAGAGCAGCAACCATGGGCGCCGTGGACTCAAGTTCAAATCCCGTAGTCCCCAGGTCAAGTCTCTGAGTGGATTGGGCAGAGAGGAGTCGCTCACTGACGGAGGCGGTGTAGACTTGAGTTCAGATCTCTGAGTGGATTGGGCGGATGTGAATCACTCAGTGACAGAAGGACCGTAGACCCCCAACGATCGTATCCTGCAGACCCCATGCTCAAATCTCTGAGTGAAAGCCTGGAGGCCACGGACAACCCACCAGTCGGCTCCAGTCCCAGGTCCCCACAGGCCTGTAACGAGTGTGGGCATCACATTAGGTTGTGGACACCCCGCCTCTTCGGTCCACGGTCTGTGACATCACTGCAACATATATAATTAGAATGGGCTGTCTTACCGGGGCAGCCCATTCCAAAAGCAGGGACTTAGGTTTTTATATGGCCTCACCCTCTATATATATATATATACACCCACCACCAGGTAATGCACCACACCCTAGTGGTGAGCCTCAAACATTTCCCACCATCTTGTTCCATTAGGAGGGGGATTCAGGTAGAGCATCGGGGGGGACCACATAGCAGGCCGGCTCAGGGATTTGAACTCAGGTCTCCAGCAGACCAACCACAGCTCTTACCCAGTGAGCCATCGCTGCTTCACATCAACTCACCTCCTCAATGTCCTACTTCAGGACTGAGTAGATACGAAAGTATTAAAAAAGAAAGGAACCAAAGTCTCACATTCGGGGACGGCGCCCCCTGCTGGACTGAGTAGATACTAAAGTATTAAAAAAAGAAAGGAACCAAAGTCTCACATTCGGGGACGGCGCCCCCTGCTGGACTGAGTAGATGCTAAAGTATTAAAAAAGAAAGGAACCAAAGTCTCACATTCGGGGACGGCGCCCCCTGCTGGACTGAGTAGATACTAAAGTATTAAAAAAAGAAAGGAACCAAAGTCTCACATTCGGGGACGGCGCCCCCCTGCTGGACTGAGTAGATACTAAAGTATTAAAAAAGAAAGGAACCAAAGTCTCACATTCGGGGACGGCGCCCCCTGCTGTACTGAGTAGATACTAAAGTATTAAAAAAGAAAGGAACCAAAGTCTCACATTCGGGGACGGCGCCCCCTGCTGGACTGAGTAGATACTAAAGTATTAAAAAAGAAAGGAGCCAAAGTCTCACATTCGGGGACGGCGCCCCCTGCTGGACTGAGTAGATGCTAAAGTATTAAAAAAGAAAGGAGCCAAAGTCTCACATTCGGGATGGCGCCCCCTGCTGGACTGAGTAGATACTAAAGTATTAAAAAAGAAAGGAGCCAAAGTCTCACATTCGGGATGGCGCCCCCCGCTGGCTCCTCAGATCTCACACTCAACAACAGAAATATCAACTCTACGCGATGGTCAGCATTGGAGACACCCCCCCCCCCCCCAATATATACATATTTGAGTGAGAAGTGGCTTAGAGCAGGGGTCCTCAAACTACGGCCCCCTCAGCTGGTTGCGGAACTACGCGTCCCATGAGGCATTGTAAAACTCTGACATCCACAGACATGACTGGGCATGATGGGAATTGTAGTTCCTGAACTGGAGGGCCGTAGTTTGAAGACCCCTGGACTTTAGAGGATGGTAGAAGTTGCGCGAATCTCTGTGTCCCTTTGATGTTCCATATTTCAAGTGATAACTATATAATGAATGTCCCCAGAATGGAAGAGTGATACATTGTAGCTAAAGAAAAGCAGATTTTTTTCAGATTTTCAACCAATCAGAATTCTACTTCTCTAGTACATTAATACCGTTCCAATAGGAAGAGAATAAAACAAAAATAATGAAAAAAAAAATCAGAAAATGCAGACAAAGGTTCAGGCCAAGGCTCCGCCCTTTATTGGAAGGCTTCCGCCCTTTATTGGAAGGCTCCGCCCTTTATTGGATTTAATTATTCATTATTATTGTACAATTTTCACTCATCATATATAGTCACATCAGTTTATTTATGGTCTCCGTCTCTTGGGGGGGGGATGGGATACTTCCTGTAGGTATACAGCGCCACTACTGGAGAGGCGCAATTCTGACAGAACGTCTCTCGGATTCATCGTCACCGCCAGACCGTCTCCAATGCGAAATATCTGGAAGAAACCCCAACACTGAGAACACAATCCCCTCCCCCACCCCCTCCCCCCTCCGAAAAGATCTGACCACTGACAGCTTCCACCGGAGCTTACCGAGAGTCGGGGTCCAGTAGGTGGCGCTCCAGCGCAGTTCCTTGTTCTTCATGTCATACATGGAGGCCGTATACTCTGAGATACAAGATATGATAATTCATATCTGGACACAGAGGGGGGAGAAGGGCGACTGATAAGAGGAGCTGAATCTATTCCCTCTACAGGGGGGGATATGATCTCCATGTATAAATACATAAGGGGGGATATGACTCCATGTATAAATACATAAGGGGGGGATATGATCTCAATGTATAAATACATAAGGGGGGATATGATCTCCATGTATAAATACATAAGGGGGGGATATGATCTCCGTGTATAATACATAAGGGGGGGATATGATCTCAATGTATAAATACATAAGGGGGGATATGATCTCCATGTATAAATACATAAGGGGGGGATATGATCTCCATGTATAAATACATAAGGGGGGATATGATCTCCATGTATAAATACATAAGGGGGGGATATGATCTCCATGTATAAATACATAAGGGGGGATATGATCTCCATGTATAAATATATAAGGGGGGATATGATCTCCATGTATAAATACATAAGGGGGATATGATCTCCATGTATAAATACATAAGGGGGGATATGATCTCCATGTATAAATACATAAGGGGGGGGGGGGGGGGATATGATCTCCATGTATAAATACATAAGGGGCGATATGATCTCCATGTATAATACATAAGGGGGGGATATGATCTCCATGTATAATACATAAGGGGGATATGATCTCCATGTATAATACATAAGGGGGGATATGATCTCCATGTATAAATATATAAGGGGGGATACGATCTCCATGTATAAATACATAAGGGGGATATGATCTCCATGTATAAATACATAAGGGGGGGTATGATCTCCATGTATAATACATAAGGGGGGATATGATCTCCATGTATAATATATAAGGGGGGATATGATCTCCATGTATAATACATAAGGGGGATATGATCTCCATGTATAAATATATAAGGGGGGATACGATCTCCATGTATAAATACATAAGGGGGATATGATCTCCATGTATAAATACATAAGGGGGGTATGATCTCCATGTATAATACATAAGGGGGGATATGATCTCCATGTATAAATATATAAGGGGGGATATGATCTCCATGTATAATATATAAGGGGGGATATGATCTCCATGTATAATACATAAGGGGGGATATGATCTCCATGTATAAATATATAAGGGGGGATACGATCTCCATGTATAAATACATAAGGGGATATGATCTCCATGTATAAATACATAAGGGGGGTATGATCTCCATGTATAATACATAAGGGGGGATATGATCTCCATGTATAATACATAAGGGGGGATATGATCTCCATGTATAATATATAAGGGGGGATATGATCTCCATGTATAATACATAAGGGGGGATATGATCTCCATGTATAAATATATAAGGGGGGATACGATCTCCATGTATAAATACATAAGGGGGATATGATCTCCATGTATAAATACATAAGGGGGGGATACGATCTCCATGTATAAATACATAAGGGGATATGATCTCCATGTATAAATACATAAGGGGGGTATGATCTCCATGTATAAATACATAAGGGGGGGGATATGATCTCCATGTATAATACATAAGGGGGGATATGATCTCCATGTATAAATACATAAGGGGGATATGATCTCCATGTATAATACATAAGGGGGGATATGATCTCCATGTATAAATATATAAGGGGGATATGATCTCCATGTATAATACATAAGAGGGGGATATGATCTCCATGTATAAATACATAAGGGGGGATATGATCTCCATGTATAAATACATAAGGGGGGGATATGATCTCCATGTATAAATACATAAGGGGGATATGATCTCCATGAATAATACATAAGGGGGGATATGATCTCCATGTATAAATATATAAGGGGGGATATGATCTCCATGTATAATACATAAGAGGGGATATGATCTCCATGTATAAATACATAAGGGGGGGATATGATCTCCATGTATAAATACATTGGGGGGATATGATCTCCATGTATAAATACATAAGGGGATATGATCTCCATGTATAAATACATAAGGGGGATATGATCACCATGTATAATACATAAGAGGGGGATATGATCTCCATGTATAAATACATAAGGGGGGATATGATCTCCATGTATAAATACATAAGGGGGGATATGATCTCCATGTATAAATACATAAGGGGATATGATCTCCATGTATAAATACATAAGGGGGGGATATGATCACCATGTATAAATATATAAGGGCTGTGGAAATTAAAGATGAATTCCTCGATTAATTGATACATTTTTTTGATCGTTCAAAATTCTGTTGATCGGTACTCACCTCTCCGCCCGGCTTCCGGGTCTTCAGGGAGTTCTGTCGGAGATCCGGTGACGTCACGGACATCGACGTCACCGGAACTCCTCCCCCCTTCCCCAAGTGCCTCCGCTGCTAACGAAGGGAAGGGGGGAGGAGTCCGGTGACGTTGAAGTTCTGATTGAACGTAACGCATACGGGGGAGGAGCTAAGCATGACATCACCCGCTGCTGCCCTACGGAACTAACACGATTGTCGGCTTTACATGCTGTGTTTTTATCATCTTTATGTGAGTAGTTTGTGTTTTGAACACAAAAATGAAATCTTATACTTAAGCGGTGAGCACTGAGATCTTTTCTTTCTCCCCGTGACCTGCGTCCTTGCTGAGATCTAAGGAGACGTGAGAGAAGTTTATGGTCCGTGGTAACCCTTTTGATACCCGCTTGCATGCCCACCTGTTTGCACATAACAGCCCTAATATAAATACATAATGTATGTTTTTTTTATTGGTTGAACTAGATGGACTTTTTTTTTTTTTCAATGTGAATAACTATGTAATTCTGACACTCACCAGTAGATGGCAGCAGATCCCTGGTAATGGATGGTCAGCTCCTGTGTACAGTGAGGGGGTCACATGACATTGTTTGTGTGGTGTGGATGACATTGGTGTGTATGGTAAGGGGGCGGAGTCATATCCGGACAGGACAGCTCCGGTCTCACCGGCCTCTATGTGTATGGAGGAATCTGTCGGTTGTTACATTGTTGCACTTTGTAAATCCGATGTGTCGTTCGATGGATTGTCTGTGGACGGTTTTTGTGACATGAATGCCCCCTGGTGTCATGTGTTGTTCTCAGGGTGGTGATGGGTTTTACAGGTTTGGATGTACCCTGTTTCCCCGAAAATAAGACCTAGCGTGATTGTCGGTGATGGCTGCAATATAAGCCCTACCCCCCAAATAAGCCCTACCCTGTTTCCCCGAAAATAAGCCCTACCCTGAAAATAAGACCTACAAGTACTTTAATTAGGGCTTATTTGGGGGGTAGGGCTTATATTGCAGCCATCACCGACAATCACGCTAGGTCTTATTTTCGGGGGAAACAGGGTAATATTCATACTGGTTCATCACAGGTGCAGACTGCGCTGCCTGATGGGAAGCGCTGCCCAGTGATTGCACTTCACTCCTCTGCAGAGTCAGGCTGTAGCGGATGATTGATCTTTTCTCATCATTTATCAGCCCAGCGTCTCTTTGCTTGACATACCATTGGCCACTAGAGGGAGTATTTCCATCCTTTGTATTGAAAACCCCATTGTGCAAATATGAGACAGCAAATGTGAACTGCTGAACATACCGTTTCTCCAAAAATAAGACCTAGTGTGATTGTCAGTGATGGCTGCAATATAAGCCCTACCCTGTTTCCCCGAAAATAAGCCCTACCCTGAAAATAAGACCTACAAGTACTTTAACTAGGGCTTATTTGGGGGGTAGGGCTTATATTGGAGCCATTACCGACAATCACGATAGGTCTTATTTTTGGGGAAACAGGGTACTTAGAATACCTTTCAGGTAACATTCTAAAAACTCACATTCTGGGGGGAGGGGGGTCATTCCTGGCTCCACCTTTATCGGATTGCAGACTCTGGACCCCTCCCCCCCCGGGGTGATGTGGAGTATAAATAGCCGGCAGATACATTACGTTTCCCAGAGTCAGGGCGGAGGATTTATTTATAATCTGTGTTTACCGGTGATGATCCCCTCATGGAGCGGCGCCTGCACAGCGCGTGGCACCAGCGTGGCGATTAATGGTCAGATAATAAATGCGGATTGATATCCCGCGCTGAGCTCACCCAGCGATCGGATTCTCTCCATTCTGGACACCGTCTTCCCTCCAGACAAGAAAAAACGTCCATCGACTTCAACCAAAAGACACAAAAATAATGTAAAAAATGATTGGAGACGATAAGAAATAAATCATCTTGTGGCCCCGCCTTCCTCCCCGTACTGAGGATCGATTTGATTGGTTGTTCTTAGGAATAGAATTGGGTACCCGCTATTAAATAAACCATCTGCCATGTGGTGGACCAGGGACAGAGATAATTGCAGAGCGCAGGGGGTCAGGAGTGTGCAATGTACAGAGTGCAGGGGGTCAGGAGCATGCAATGTACAGAGTGCAGGGGGTCAGGAGCATGCAATGTACAGAGTGCAGGAGGTCAGGAGTGTGCAATGTACAGAGTGCAGGGGGTCAGGAGCATGCAATGTACAGAGTGCAGGGGGTCAGGAGCATGCAATGTACAGAGTGCAGGGGGTCAGGAGTATGTAATGTAAGGAGTGCAGGGGTCAAGAGTGTGTAATGTACAGAGTGCAGAGATCAGGAGTGTGTAATGTACAGAGTGCAGGAGGTCAGGAGTGTGCAATGTACAGAGTGCAGGAGGTCGGGAGTGTGCAATGTACAGAGTGCAGGGGGTCGGGAGTATGCAATGTACAGAGTGCAGGAGGTCAGGAGTGTGTAATGTACAGAGTGTAGGGGTCAGGAGTGTGCAATGTACAGAGTACAGAGATCAGGAGTGTGCAATGTACAGCGTGCAGGGGGTCAGGAGTGTGTAATGTACAGAGTGCAGGGTCAGGAGTGTGTAATGTACAGAGGGCAGGAGGTCAGGAGTGTGTAATGTACAGAGTGCAGGGGTCAGGAGTGTGTAATGTACAGAGTGTAGGGGGTCAGGAGTGTGCAATGTACAGAGGGCAGGAGGTCAGGAGTTTGTAATGTACAGAGGGCAGGGGGTCAGGAGTGTGTAATGTACAGAGGGCAGGGGGTCAGGAGTGTGTAATGTACAGAGTGCAGGGGTCAGGAGTGTGTAATGTACAGAGTGCAGGGGTCAGGAGTGTGTAATGTAAGGAGTGCAGGGGTCAGGAGTGTGTAATGTAAGGAGTGCATTTCACACACACAATCTGATCTCTGGAGATGTTCACAAATATTTTGTATTGTTTGCAAAAAAACAATCATCAGATTTTCATACAATCGGTATTCCGGCTTCACATATCAAATAGAGAAATCACAGAAAATATTTATAAAAAATATATATTCATCAGCAGATCCAAAATCATTAGAAACGTTCGTCTCCGTTTTATAATAAAAGTATCAGCAGGAGAATCGCCCCATTGGTTGGATGTCACAGCGGAGGGCGGATTTAATGATGGTCAGCAGAAATTTGGAGGGGGGGGTGCGCAGCAATTCCGAAATCTGGGTGCAGTGTCCACCAATGGGGACCCCCAGACTTACAGTAAAACTTTGAAGCTCCAGAGCCCCACCCCCACGGGGCAAGAAATAGTCCCTCCCCTGCTGTAAACGTGTCCATCCTATCACCAGCTTGCACAGTTCCCAGGACGGCGCTCTTCTTCCTCCTCCAGCCTCAGGAGTCAGACCAACCAAACATGGCGGCAGCGGCGGCGGCAGCAGGGTGCGGCGTTCCCAGGCACCACACAACCCGCAGCGCTCCACGTGGCGGCACAGCCCCCGGCGCTCAGTGGTGTTGGTAGTAGTAGGTAAGTTTTCGCAGCTCCTCCCAGAACAGCAGGCTGAGGATGGTGTGCGGCCCCAGGCGGACGTAGGCCGGTACAATCCCCTTGTAGAGGGCGAGGACCCCTTCTGTGCGCGTCACCTTCACAAAGCAGTCCAGGAAGCCGCGGTACAGCTGACCCTGCGCACACACAACCGCCACAACCGTCATCACACCAATCATGGATACTATTACCTGCACCTCTATAGGATTACTACCCCCCAATTATTGGGTGGGGGGTTACTAGTGCCTGAAATCCCCCCTCCCCCCACCAGCTCTATTACATTTATTTATTTCCATAAAAATAACAAACATGTTCTACTTCCTCCTCTGTAATGGATTTGCTCAGAGCGCCCCCCCCGATCCTCCTCTTCTCGGGTCCCTCTTCTCTGCTCCTGGCCCCTCCCTCCTGACAAGGGCCCACAAAGGAAGCAGCTTGCTATGGGGGGGGCCACAGCTTCCTGTGTCCATTCAGACACGGAGCCCAGGTTCGGCCCCGCCCCCTCTCTCTCCTGATTGGCTAACTGACTTTGATTGACAGCAGCAGGAGCCAATGGCGCCGCTGCGTTGTCTCAGCTAATTTAGGAGGGAGAGTCCCGGATGGTCGAGGCACTCGTGGAGATCGTTGGATAGAGAGGGGGCTCAGGTAAGTATTGGGGGGCTTAATGTATAGAACGCACCTTCTGCCCTTACAGTCACTTCAAGTCAAAGTTGGAACCCCTCTGGTATAAATATGTTCTCTTCCCAAAACTTAAAGAGAACCCGTCACCAAGATCCGTTCATTACTGCAATGGTGACCCCCGGGAATGGAGCCCTTTACTGCTGCCCATTCAGGATTGTCACTACCATCCCCCGAACAATGAAAAGTTCACTTACCCGTCCCTCAGAGTCCACCGGCTGGTTATACAAGCGAGTGCTGACCACATCAAAGGGCATCATCGCAGCCGCCACCCCAACACTGCTGATCATACCGGCAGCCAGGGGCACCAACCAACTGTCATCCGGGAACCACTGCAAGATGAGAAGGGAGGAGGAAGAGGGGGAAGGAAGGAAGGGAGGGAGGAAGGGAGGGAGAGAGAAGGGAGGAAGAAAGAAAGGAAGAAAGGAAGAAAGGAAGGAAGGGAGGAAGGGAGAAAAGAAGAATGGAAGAAAGGAAGGAAGGAAGGAAGCCAGGAAGGACGGCAGGAAGGAAGGAAGAAAGGAAGAAAGGAAGAAAGGAAGAAAGGAAGAAAGGAAGGGAGGAAGGGAGGAAAAAAAGAAAGAAGGAAGGAAGGAGGAAAGGAAGGAAGGAAGAAAGGAAGAAAGGAAGGGGGAAGGGAGGAAAGAAGGAAGGAAGGAAGAAAGGAAGAAAGGAAGGGAGAGAAGGAAGGGAGGAAAGGAAGGAAGGAAGGGGAAGGAAGGAAGGAAGGAAGGGAGGAAGGAAGGAGGAAAGGAGGGAGAAGGAAGGAAGGAAAAGAGGAAGGAAGGAAGGAAGGAAAGGAAGGGAAGGGAAGGAAGGAAGGAGGAGGAGGAAGGGAGGAAGGGAGGAAGGGAGGAAGGAAGGGATGAAGGGAAGGGAGGAGGAAGGGAGGAAGGAAGGAAGGAAGGAGAGGAAGGGGAGGAAGGAAGGGAGGAAAGGAAGGGAGGGAGGAAGGAAGGAGAAGGGAGGAAGGAGAGGAAGGGAGGAAGGAAGGAAGGGAGGAATGGAAGGAAGGGAGGAAGGAAGGAAGGGAAGAGAAGGAAGGAAGGAAGAGGAAAGGAAGGAAGGAGAGAGTAGGAAGGAAGGAAGGAAGGAAGGAAGGAAGGAAGGAAGGAGGGAGGAGAGGGAAGGAGAAGGAAGGAAGGGAAGGGAGGGAGGAAGGAAGGAAGGAAGGTAGGAAGGAAGGAAGGAAGGGAGGAAGGAAGGAGGAGGATGGAGGGAGGGAGGAAGGGAGGAAGGAGAAGGAAGGAGAGGGAAGGAGAGAAGGAGGAAGGGAGGAAGGAAGGGAGGGGAGAGGGTGGGAGAGGGAGGGAGTGAGGAAGGGAAGGGAGAAGGGGAGGGAGGAAGGAAGGAAGGGGGAGGGGAAAGAAGGAAGGAGGGAGGAAGAGAGGGAGAGGGGGAAGGAAGGAAGGAGGGAGGAAGGAAGAAGGATGAGGGAGGGAGGGTAGAAGATAGGGCGGGGAGGAGGGAGGAGGAAGGGAAGGGAGAGGGAGGGAAGGGAGGAAGGAAGGAGGGAGGGAGGAACGGGCAGGAAGAAGGAAGTGAAGGAAGGGAGGGAGGGAAGGAGGGAAAGGAAGGGAGGAAGGAAGGAAGGAAGGGAAGGGAGGAGAATGAGGAAGGGAGGAAGGAAGGAAGGAAGGGAGGAAGGGAAGGAGGGAGGAAGGAAGAGAGGGAAGAAGAGAGGGAAGGAGGGAGGAAGGAGGAAGGGAAGGAGGAGGGAGGGAGGAAGGGAGGAAAAGAAGGAAGGGAGGAGGGAAGGATGGAAAGGAGGGAGGAGAGGAAGGAGGGAGGGAGTGAGGAAGGAAAGGGCGGAGGAAGGAAGGAAGGAAGGGAGGGGGAGGAAGGGAGAGGGGAGGGAGGAAGGAAGGAAGGGAGGGAAGGAGGAAGGGGAAGGAAGGAGAGGAAGGAAGGAAGGGAGGGAGGGAGGAAGAAGGAAGGGAGGAAGGAAGGAGGAAGGAAGGAAGGGGAAGGTAAGGAAGGAAGGGAGGAAGAAGGAAGGAAGGAAAGGAAGGAAGGAAGGGAAGGGAAGGAAGGGAGGAAGGAAGGTAGGAAGGAAGGAAGGAAGAAAGGAAGGGGAGGGAGGAAGGGAGGGAGGAAGGGAGGAGGGAGGGCGGAAGGAAGGGAGGAAGGAGGAGGAAGGGAGGAAGAAGGAAGGAAGGAAGGAAGGAGGAGGGAAGGGAGGAAGGGAGGAAGGGAGGAGGGAAGGAAGGGAGGATGGAAGGGAGGGAGGGAGGAAGGAAGGGAAGGGAAGGGAGGGAGGGAGGAAGGGAGAAGGAAGGAGGGAGAGAGGGAGGAGAGAGGGAGGGAGAGGGAGGGAGGAGAGGAAGGAGGGAAGGGAGGAAGGGAGGTAGGGAGGAAGGGAGGAAGGGAGGGAGGGAGGAAGGGAGGGAGGGAAGGGAGGGAGGGAGGAAGGGAGGGGAGGAAGGGAAGGGAGGAAGGAAGGATGGAAGGGAGGGAGGGAGGAGGAAGGAGGGAGGGGGGAGGAGGGAGGGAGGGAGGGAGGGAGGAGGGGGGAGGGAGGGAGGGAGGAAGGAAGGAAGGAGGGAGAAGGAAGGAAGGAGGGAGGGAGAAGGGAGAAGAAAAAAAAAAAGGGAGAAGAAAGCAGAGAAGGAACAGGAAGAAAAAGGAGGATGAGGAGGAAAGAGGAGGAACAAAAGAAAGAGAAGTGCCCATATTACAAAGCAGCGCAGATTTACTCCATTGAATATACAGATTTTGTAGATTTCTGACATTTGGGTCACATATATGAAATTCTCACCTTCCTCTTCTTCACCCATTCCTTGGCGTTGGCGAACGTCGCCAGCTGTACAGCAGAGCCCACCATGACCCGAGGAACCGCGCCGTTCACCCCTCGCCACAGACCCAGAATTCCCTGCTTCTTGTAGATGGACTCAAAGGCGGAGCTGAGACTCTGGGGAGACAAAAGATCGACTCCAAATATATTCACTGATAATATTTCATTATTATATACAGAATAAGAGATCAATATCCCATCACTGACCTCTGCAGAACATCGCTCCCTCCCCTCCCCCTCCTGACAGATCTGTATATATATATATATCCTGCAGATTATCCCATCACTGACCTCTCTGCAGATCTGCAGATCATCGCTTAGAATTTGGTGTTGAAGAGTTTCTCAGCTGTCACAACCATTAGAGATGTTGTTGTCGGAGCGCGTCGGTCTCTCTGCTCAGACTGGGAGCTGGCCAGGTGCGGCTCCTCTAACTGGTTCTGTCAGTTATCAGGCCAGAGACGAGAACAAAGGTGAATGGAAGACGGAAGAAAACAAAACACAGGAGCAGAGAGCGGCCGTGCTTTATAAGACAAGGCTGCTCTGCTCTTGTGGGACTACAACTGCCAGCATGACAAGGGCAGGAAATACTGAAACTTGTAGTTCAATATCTGCTGGTGAGCCGTGGATTCCAAGCATTATATGTCAGAGGAGACTAAAGAAAGGGGAGAGAAGAAGAGGAGTGGGAAGGAAACAGAGGGGGAGGGGAAAAGGAGAGGAGAGGAAAGAGAAGAGAGGAAAGGAAAAGGAGGAGAGGAGAGGGGAATGAGGAGAGGAGAGAAGAGGAAAGAGGAGAGGAGAGAAGAGGAAAGAGGAAAGAGGAGAGAAGAAGAGGAAAGAGGAGAGGAGAGAAGTGGAAAGAGGAAAATAAAAGGAGGAGAGGAAAGAGGAGAGGAGAGGAAAGGAAAGGAAAGAGGAAAATAAAGGAGGAGAGGAAAGGAAAGAGGAAAGAGGAAAGAGGAGAGGAGGGAAAGAGGAGAGGAGAGGAAAGAGGAGAGGAGAAAAGAGGAGAGGAGGAAAGAGGAAAATAAAGGAGGAGAGGAAAGAGGAGAGGAGAGGAGAGAGAAGGAGAGGAAAGAGGAGAGGAAAGGAGGAGAGCAAAGGAAAGAGGAAAAAAGGAGGAGAGGAGAGAAAAAAAAAAAAAGGAGAGGAAAGGGAGGAGAGGAAATGAGAAGAGGGGAAAGGAGGAAAGGAAAGGAGGAGGAGAGGAGAGAAAAGGAAAGGAAAGAAGGAAAAAGGAGGACAGGAGAGGAAAGGAGGAAAGGAGGAGAAAAGGAAAGGACGAAAAAGGAGGAGAGGAGAGTAAAGTAAAGTAAAGAGGAGAGGAGAGAAGGAGAGGAGGAAAGGAAAGAGCGAAAAGGAGGATAGGAGAGAAGAGAAAGAAAAAAGGAGGAGGAGAGGAGAGTAGAAAGGAGAGGAGAGTCTCTTCTGCAGTGACATGCCTGATGATGGGATACTTGGATGAAAAGCACAGAATGAGTACTGTGATGAGTATATACTGGGGGGGAGGGGGGAGGGGTATATACTGGGGGGGAGGGGGGAGGGGTATATACTGGGGGGGAGGGGGGAGGGGTATATACTGGGGGGGAGGGGGGAGGGGTATATACTGCACATATTACAGACGGGGAAGGATCAGATCAGGTGGTTGAACAGCCGGACCACCGACCAGAAATGATGTCAGATCGGGGATTAGGAATGAGGATAAAACATGAAGATTTTCTCCTGAGACTCAGAAATGGGATTTTTTATAATATAACTATTCAATTGCCTGACGATGAGATTCGCAGTGGGGGGAGGGGGGGGGCGTATTAGACGACCAGCTGGAGGGGCGCTCAATCTTACATATCCTCCCACCCAATCAGAGCCAATCAGAGCCCTCCTCGGACTCAGCCAGTGACACACAAAGTAATTTATTTATATATTGTAAGATTTGAGGCTTCACTGAGCAACCCCCCCCTCCCCCCCGAGAACTACAAGTCCCAGCAGGCAGCAGTGGAACTTTGATGAATCTGACCTATTACTGCACCGCTTCATCACAGCCTCAAGAAAATCCCAGATGTTGTGTTGTCACCAGAACAGGAATAGAGGGGAAATCTTCCAATGGGGACACTAGTTCTGGTGACAACCATGTATTCCCTCACTTTGGGGGGGGGGGGATTCCCTCACTTTGGGGGGGGGGGGGGTTCCCTCACTTTTGGGGGGGGGAGGGGGGGATTCCCTCACTTTGGGGGGGGTTCCCTCACTTTTGGGGGGGGGGGGATTTCCTCACTTTGGTGGGGGGGGGGATTCCCTCACTTTCCTCCCATTTCCTGTTTCAGTGATGGGACATGAAGTGAGGGGAAATCTCCCAAATGGGACACAGGTGACAGGGGTTCCAACCCCCCCTTACTCTAAAATGGAAAAAAAAAATTGCCTTTAGTATTACTTTATTTACACTCATCCCTAATCATCAGATGGCAGAACTAATAAGTGGAATATTCTGTGTCCCACTTCATACAGCCGGCTCTGCCATATCCGCTGGGTGGTGAAAGAGTTACCTGTCCCGGGCACAAGGGGGCCCTACCTGGCACCGACCTAGAGATGGAAAACGTCATCGGCTTAATCATTACTCCGACTCCATCCCACACCAGGACTTTGTATCTGCGAGGGCAACGAGCAAAACAGCCGCACCCTACAGTGTCACTATATATATATATATATATATATATATCTCCAGCTCTGGTCCCCCTCACTATCACAGACATAAGCGACGGTGTTCCCTATATATATATATAATATATATATAGATACAGTGAGGGGGGAAAAGTATTTGATCAGCTGCTGATTTTGTACATTTGCCCACTGACACAGAAACGATCGATCTATAATTTTATTGATCGGTTTATTATAACAGTGAAGAGACAAAATAACAACAAAAATATCCAGAAAAACACATTTCATAAAAGTTATAAATTGATTTGCATTTTAATGAGTGAAATAAGTATGTGAACCCTTCACAAAACATGACGTTAGTAGTTGGTGGAGAAACCCTTGTTGGCGATCACAGAGGTCAGGCGTTTCTTGGAGTTGGCCTCCAGGTTCGCACATCTCAGGAGGGATTTTGTCCTCTTTGCAGATCTTCTCCAAGTCATTGAGGTTTCCAGGCTGATGTTTTGGTGACTCGAACCTTCAGCTCCCTCCACATATTTTCTATGGGATTAAGGTCTGGAGACCCGGCTAGGCCACTCCAGGACCTTAATGTGCTTCTTCTTGAGACACTCCTTTGTTGCCTTGGCCGTGTGTTTTGGGTCCTTGTCATGCTGGAAGACCCATCCATGACCCATCTTCAATGTTCTGGCTGAGGGAAGGAGGTTCTCACCCAAGATTTGATGGTACATGGCCCCGCCCATCGTCCCTTTGATGAGGTGAAGTTGTCCTGTCCTCTTAGCGAAACCCCCCCCCCCCCCCAAAGCATTATGTTTCCACCTCCATGTATGACGGTGGGGGATGGTGTTCTTGGGGTCATAGGACCTCCATGTGTGACGGTGGGGGGCTGGTGTTCTTGGGGTCATAGGACCTCCATGTATGACGGTGGGGGATGGTGTTCTTGTGGGTCATAGGACCTCCATGTATGACGGTGGGGGATGGTGTTCTTGGGGGTCATAGGACCTCCATGTATGACGGTGGGGGATGGCTTTCTTGGGGTCATAGGACCTCCAATGTATGACGGGGGGGATGGTGTTCTTGGGGTCATAGGTCCTCCATGTATGACGGTGGGGGGATGGTGTTCTTGGGGTCATAGGACCTCAATGTATGACGGGTGGGGATGGTGTTCTTGGGGGTCATAGGTCCTCCATGTATGACGGGGGGAGATGGTGTTCTTGGGGTCATAGGACCTCCATGTATGACGGTGGGGGATGGTGTTCTTGGGGTCATAGGACCTACATGTATTACGGTGGGGGATGGTGTTCTGGGGTCATAGGACCTCCATGTATGACGGTGGGGGATGGTGTTCTTTGGGTCATAGGACCTCCATGTATGACGGTGGGGGATGGTGTTTCTGGGGTCATAGGACCTCCATGTATGACGGTGGGGGATGGTGTTCTTGGGGTCATAGGACCTACATGTATGACGGTGGGGGATGGTGTTCTGGGGTCATAGGTCCTCCATGTATGACGGTGGGGGATGGTGTTCTTGGGGTCATAGGACCTCTATGTATGACGGCGGGGGATGGTGTTCTTGGGGTCATAGGACCTCCATGTATGACAGTGGGGATGGTGTTCTTGGGGGTCATAGGACCTACATGTATGACGGTGGGGGCATGGTGTTCTTGGGGTCATAGGACCTACATGTATGACGGTGGGGGATGGTGTTCTGGGGTCATAGGTCCTCCATGTATGACGGTGGGGGATGGTGTTCTTGGGTCATAGGACCTCCATGTATGACGGTGGGGGATGGTGTTCTTGGGGGCATAGGACCTCCATGTATGACGGTGGGGGATGGTGTTCTTGGGGTCATAGGACCTCCATGTATGACGGTGGGGGATGGTGTTCTTGGGGTCATAGGACCTCCATGTATGACGGTGGGGATGGTGTTCTTGGGGTCATAGGACCTCCATTATGACGGTGGGGGATGGTGTTCTTGGGGTCATAGGTCCTCCATGTATGACGGTGGGGGATGGTGTCCTTGGGGTCATAGGACCTCCATGTATGACGGTGGGGGATGGTGTTCTTGGGGTCATTGGACCTCCATGTATGACGGTGGGGGATGGTGTTCTTGGGGTCATAGGACCTCCATGTATGACGGTGGGGGATGGTGTTCTTGGGGTCATAGGACCTCCATGTATGACGGTGGGGGATGGTGTTCTTGGGGGTCATAGGTCCTCCATGTATGACGGTGGGGGATGGTGTTCTTGGGTCATAGGACCTCCATGTATGACGGTGGGGGATGGTGTTCTTGGGGTCATAGGACCTCCATGTATGATGGTGGGGGATGGTGTTCTTGGGGTCATAGGACCTCCATGTATGACGGGGGGATGGTGTTCTTGGGGTCATAGGACCTCCATGTATGACGGTGGGGGATGGTGTTCTTGGGTCATAGGACCTCCATGTATGACGGTGGGGGATGGAGTTCTTGGGGTCATAGGACCTCCATGTATGGCGGTGGGGGATGGTGTTCTTGGGGTCATAGGACCTCATGTATGACGGTGGGGGGGATGGTGTTCTTGGGGTCATAGGTCCTGCATGTATGACGGTGGGGGATGGTGTTCTTGGGGTCATAGGTCCTCCATGTATGACGGGGGGGGATGGTGTTCCTGGGGTCATAGGACCTCCATGTATGACGGTGGGGGTATGGTGTTCTTGGGGTCATAGGACCTCTATGTATGACGGGGGGGGATGGTGTTCTTGGGGGTCATAGGTCCTCCATGTATGACGGTGGGGGGGGATGGTGTTCTTGGGGTCATAGGACCTCCATGTATGACGGTGGGGGATGGTGTTCTTGGGGTCACAGGCAGTATTCCTCCTCCTCCTCCTCCAAACACGTTGAGTTGAGTTGATGCCAAAGATCTGGATTTTGGTCTCCTCTGACCACAACACTTTCCCCCGGTTCTCCTCGGAATCATTCAATGTCCATTAGTGATCGTCAGACGGACCTGTACATGTGATTTCCTGATCAGGGGGACCTTGGGGGGGCTGCAGGATTTCAGTCGATCGCGGTGTAGTGTGTTACCGATTGTTTTCTTGGTGACTATGGTCCCAGCTGAGATCAGTGACAAGATTCTCCCGTGTAGTTCTGGGCGGATTCCTCACCGTTCTCATCATCATTGAACCTCCACCAGGTGAGATCTTGTATGGAGCCCCAGACCGAGGAGATCGATCGTTATTTTGTGTTTCTTCCATTGGTGAATAATCCACCAACTGTTGTCACCTCTCACCAAGCTGCTTGGCGATAGGTCTTGTAGCCCATTCCAGCCTTGTGTAGGTCTCCAATCTTCTCCCCGACATCCTTGGACAGATCTTTGGTCTTCCCCATGGAGGAGAGATTGGAATCTGATTGATTCTGTGGACAGGTGTCCTTTTATACAGGTAACAAGCTGAGATTAGGAGCACTCCTTTTAAGAGAGAAGAGAAGAGTGCTCCTAATCTCAGCTTGTTACCTGTATAGAAGACACCTGGGAGCCAGAAATCTTGCCGATTGATCGGGCATCAAATACTTATTTCACTCATTAAAATGCAAATCAATTTATAACTTTTTTGAAATGCGTTTTTCTGGATATTTTGTTGTTATTCTCTCACGCTTATAATAAACCGACCAATAAAATTATAGACCGATCGTTTTTTGTCAGCGGGGCAAACGTACAAAAACAGCAGCCGATCAAATACTTTTTTCCCCTCACTGTATAGTTAGGTCGATATGGAGGTTTGGACAAAGGCACAATTTTAGTTTTTTTTTTTAGGTATTTACCACAACATATTGAAGCTATTAGTTATATAATGGATATGGGGTGAAAGGTCACACTCTCAGGTGTAATTTGAGGGTATGTACATCCAAATCGGAGGAAGGGTTTAGGAATTGCAGCTCTTAAGAATAGCAATCCTTCCCTTTTCAAGGGACCAAAAGTAATTGGACAATTGAATCAAAAGCCGTTTCATGGCCAGGGGTGGGGCTACTCCTTCGTTATTTCTTCATCAATTAACCACTTCAGCCCCGGACCAATTTGCAAGCCAAAGGACCAGGCCCCTTTTTGCAATTCGGCACTGCTTCGCTTTAACTGGACAATTGCGCGGTCGTGCGACGTGGCTCCCAAACAAAATTGGCGTCCTTTTTTTCCCACACAATGAGCTTTCTTTTGGTGGAATTTGATCGCCCCTGCGGTTTTTATTTTTTGCGCTATAAACAAAAAATAGAGCGACAATTTTTTGAAAAAAATGCAATATTTTTTTAACTTTTTGCTATAATAAAGATCCCCAAAAAATATATAAAAAAACATTTTTTTTCCTCAGTATTAGGCCGATACGTATTCTTCTACATATTTTTGGTAAAAAAAAAATCGAAATTAGCGATTATTGATTAGTTTGCGCAAAAGTTATAGCGTTACAATAATAGGGGATAGTTTTATAGCATTTTTATTAATTTTTTTTTTTATTAGTAATGGCGGCGATCAGCGATTTTTATTGTGACAGCGACATTTTGGCGGACACATCGGACATTTTTGGGACATTTGTCATTTATACAGCAATCACTGCTATTTAAATAGCACTGAATCCTATGTAAATGACAGTTGTAGTTAGGGGGGTTAACCACTAGGGGGCGGGAGGAGTCAGTGTGACGTGTTGTGTTTTTTTTACAGTAGGGGGGCGTGGCTGTACGTCTGACGTCATTGATCGGCGTTCCCCGATGACAGGGAACCGCCGATCACTGACAGTCAGTGTAGGAAGCGCGGGGAGAGGTTTTGTTTACATAGACCTCTCCCCGTTCTTCAGCTCCGTAACCCGATCGCGGATACCAGCGGCGATCGGTCCGCTGGTCCCGCGGCCCGGGGTCACGGAGCTCCCGACCGGTCGCGAGCGCGCCGCTAGCGGCGCGCGCGCGACCCACGGGCAGGCACATGCACGATCACGTACCGGTACGTGATTCTGCCTGCCCGTGCCATTCTGCTGACGTATATATGCAGTGGGCCGGTCGGGAAGCGGTTAAGCAGGTAAAAGGTCTGGAGTGGATTCTATGGTGTGGTATTTGCATTGGGAATCTATTGCTGTGAAAATACATCATGCGTTCCAAAGAGCTGTCCATGCAAGGGAAACAGGCCATTGTAAGGCTTCAAAAACAAAACCAATCCACCAGAGAGATAGCAGCAACATTAGGAGTGGCCAAATCAACAGTTTGGTACATTGTGAGGAAAGAAGAACGCACTGGTGAGCTCAGCAACATAAAAGGACCTGGACCAGTTCTGGAAAAGCATTCTTTGGACGGATGAAACTAAGATTATTCTGTAGCAGAGTGACGGGAAGGAAAAAGTGTGGAGAAGGCTTGGAAGAGCTCATGACCCAAAGCACACAACGGTCACATGGTGGAGCTTGCAGTATGACGGCACGAGCATGTATGGCTTCCAGTGCAGGTAGAGCCGGGCAAAGCATCAGAAAAGAGGGAAAGACAGTCTTTGGTGATGTCCATGGGTTCCAGACTTCAGACAGTCATTGTCAGTAAAGAAATGGAAATTGTGTCCAAATACATACGGACCCAACTGTATCTCTCTGCCTCCCCCTAGTATGTTGCTGCCCTCTAGTACCCCCTATATATAGAGAATATACATCTCCTCCATGGTTGTGTCCGTCAGAGTCTTACATTGCTTCATGGGACTTGTTGGTCCTACAGCTGTTGTGGCGCTATCCTAACCCGCATATAGAAAATATACATCTCTGGCTCCCATTCTTCAGCCCCCCCCTTTGCCCCATCACCGCCATATCCTATCACCTCTACATACTGCAGACAATATACATCTACAGAGGTAACCGTATGGCAGTGCACAGCAATGTTCTGCAGAAGGTCGGGAAATCTGAATTTTTTGGTCTCACCTGATGATTGTGCTGATGTCCAACGGCGAATTCGGCCACAGACTGCGCCTGAAGATGAGTCTTTACCTGCCGAGACACAGCAAATGTTATACAGAGCAGGAAAAGGGAAACAAGAGATGGATTGAATCACCCAACCATCATCCAACCCCAACCAGCCTCCATCTATCCACCCAACTGACATCCAACCCCCCCCCCCCCAACCAGCATCCATCTCTCCACCCAACTAACATCCAACCCCCAGCTGACATTCCTCCACCCCAACCACCATCCGTCCTTTAAATCATCATCCATCCGCCCAACCATTATCCAACCCCCCCCCCCCCCCCCCCACCCCCCCAAACATCCCCAAACCCCTCACCCACCCCCCCACCCCTCCCCCCCCCCACCCCCCCCCCCCTCTATACAATCCCCAATCCCCCCCACAACCCTCCCCCTACCCCCCCCCCCACCCCCCACTAATAAAATCCATAATTCCCCCCCCCCCACCCCCACCCCAATCAAAACGCCCCACCCCCCCCCAGTGGGGTGTGGGGGAAAAGTGCCACCCCCCCACCCCCCCCCCCCAACCCCCCCAAACCCCCGCCCCCCAACCCCCAGCACCCCCCCCCCCCCCCCGCCCCACCCCCCCCCTACCCCCACCCCACCCCCCGCCCCCCCCCCCCACCCACCCTAGCAAATGCCCCCCACCCCCCCCCCCCCCCCAACCCCCCCGTCCCCCCGCCCACGCCACCCCAAATGCCAGCCATCCATCATACACCCACACTACACATCACACACTCCCCCAGCAGTATCCCATCTTCCCAACCAACCCACCATTTCAGAACCATCGCTATCCCAACCCCCCAACCATTATCCAACTGACCAGCTGACAATTCCTCCACCCCAACCAACCATTCCATTCTTCAAAGTCAGACATCCCTCCAACCCAACCAGTCATCCAACACCCCCCCCCCTCCCAACCAGCATCCATCTAGCAACCCATATGCTTCCAACTACCATACTCTATGACCACTCAAAACTAACTACTACACTTCTACCTATCTACGACTTCCCAAACTTGCTGTATTTTGGGGAGGGGCTCTACATATCGGTAACTCTTCTCAACTACTTTCCAAAACTATAACTTCTAGTTTAGACTCCACTTAACTAACAGTTAACGATGAACTACTACTCCAACTACTCTTTTACTTCTTTTCCTAAACTCAACTCTCGACTTACGAAATTAACTTTATTATGACCCCACATTAGCCATCGGCCTTACACAACCATTCAAAACAATCGCTTGCTAATCCCCACAAACTTAGCCAGCCTTCGCCCAACACATTCCTCCACGCCAATACCGCCATCCGGAGGGGGGGTATGTGGTCTTCAAATCATCATCCCTGCCACCCAACCATAATCCAACCCCCCCCCCCCCACAACTACCTTCACCCACCCAAAACCATCAGCCAACCCCCGCCCCCCCCCCCTAGCTTCCATCTAATCCACCCCTACCTCACATCCAACTTCCCCTCCCCAGTTATCCATCTTCCCAACAACCTAGCCATTCATTCCCATCGCTATCCATCCCCCCCAACCATTATCCAACCTGCGTTACACAGCATCGAAACATTCCTACTCACCCCAGCAGTGCCAACGGCCCTACATACCATTCCTTTCAAGTCATACATCCCTCCACCCATCCTCATCCAACCCCCCCTGTCTTACGCCTACCCCCCCCAACCAGCAGGAGGATCCTGAAGAAGGCCAAGACGTCAACATGAGGTTGCGTGCATTAACAATTTTAAACCCAGCAGTATCATCTTCACCAACCAACCCCATCATCAACAGTACTAAAATCCCCCACCCAACCCCATCAAAACAAAAAATAAAAAAAAATATATTTAAAAATTCAAGTAAAACCTCAAAACAAATTCAAAAAACAAAGCAACGGCACAACTCAAAAAATCATTCAAATCACATATCAGACAATCAACAAAAACAATCAAAAACTTACAAAACAAATTCAAAAAAATCAAAAAAAAATACAATTCATTCAAAAAATCAAACAAAAATAACCCCTTATTTTAAGAGCTTCACTTTCTTATCAGCTATCCATGCCATCCCCCACAGTCCATTATCCCAGAGGTCCCATGCTACCATTCCTCCACACCCCAACCGCCGATCCGTTCTTCAATCATCATCCCTCCACCCAACCTTGATCCAACCCCCCCCCCCCCAACTACCAGGCACCTCCACCCAATGAGACTCATCCAAACCATCCCACCCCCCCCCCCAACCAGCATCCATCTATCCACACCAACTGACATCCAACTCCCCCCAGCATTATCACAATCCTTTCCCCACCAACCACCATTCCACCCCCATTCAGCTATCACACTACCCCCCTACCATGGTCCACCTCCCCAGCTGACAATTCCTCCACCCCAACCACTGCCACCCCCCCCCCCCCCCCCCCCCCCCCCCCCCCCCCCCCCCCCCCCCCCCCCCCCCCCCCCCCCCCCCCCCCCCCCCCCCCCCCCCCCCCCCCCCCCCCCCCCCCCCCCCCCCCCCCCCCCCCCCCCCCCCCCCCCCCCCCCCCCCCCCCCCCCCCCCCCCCCCCCCCCCCCCCCCCCCCCCCCCCCCCCCCCCCCCCCCCCCCCCCCCCCCCCCCCCCCCCCCCCCCCCCCCCCCCCCCCCCCCCCCCCCCCCCCCCCCCCCCCCCCCCCCCCCCCCCCCCCCCCCCCCCCCCCCCCCCCCCCCCCCCCCCCCCCCCCCCCCCCCCCCCCCCCCCCCCCCCCCCCCCCCCCCCCCCCCCCCCCCCCCCCCCCCCCCCCCCCCCCCCCCCCCCCCCCCCCCCCCCCCCCCCCCCCCCCCCCCCCCCCCCCCCCCCCCCCCCCCCCCCCCCCCCCCCCCCCCCCCCCCCCCCCCCCCCCCCCCCCCCCCCCCCCCCCCCCCCCCCCCCCCCCCCCCCCCCCCCCCCCCCCCCCCCCCCCCCCCCCCCCCCCCCCCCCCCCCCCCCCCCCCCCCCCCCCCCCCCCCCCCCCCCCCCCCCCCCCCCCCCCCCCCCCCCCCCCCCCCCCCCCCCCCCCCCCCCCCCCCCCCCCCCCCCCCCCCCCCCCCCCCCCCCCCCCCCCCCCACCCCCCCCCCCCCCCCCCCCCCCCCCCCCCCCCCCCCCCCCCCCCCCCCCCCCCCCCCCCCCCCCCCCCCCCCCCCCCCCCCCCCCCCCCCCCCCCCCCCCCCCCCCCCCCCCCCCCCCCCCCCCCCCCCCCCCCCCCCCCCCCCCCCCCCCCCCCCCCCCCCCCCCCCCCCCCCCCCCCCCCCCCCCCCCCCCCCCCCCCCCCCCCCCCCCCCCCCCCCCCCCCCCCCCCCCCCCCCCCCCCCCCCCCCCCCCCCCCCCCCCCCCCCCCCCCCCCCCCCCCCCCCCCCCCCCCCCCCCCCCCCCCCCCCCCCCCCCCCCCCCCCCCCCCCCCCCCCCCCCCCCCCCCCCCCCCCCCCCCCCCCCCCCCCCCCCCCCCCCCCCCCCCCCCCCCCCCCCCCCCCCCCCCCCCCCCCCCCCCCCCCCCCCCCCCCCCCCCCCCCCCCCCCCCCCCCCCCCCCCCCCCCCCCCCCCCCCCCCCCCCCCCCCCCCCCCCCCCCCCCCCCCCCCCCCCCCCCCCCCCCCCCCCCCCCCCCCCCCCCCCCCCCCCCCCCCCCCCCCCCCCCCCCCCCCCCCCCCCCCCCCCCCCCCCCCCCCCCCCCCCCCCCCCCCCCCCCCCCCCCCCCCCCCCCCCCCCCCCCCCCCCCCCCCCCCCCCCCCCCCCCCCCCCCCCCCCCCCCCCCCCCCCCCCCCCCCCCCCCCCCCCCCCCCCCCCCCCCCCCCCCCCCCCCCCCCCCCCCCCCCCCCCCCCCCCCCCCCCCCCCCCCCCCCCCCCCCCCCCCCCCCCCCCCCCCCCCCCCCCCCCCCCCCCCCCCCCCCCCCCCCCCCCCCCCCCCCCCCAACCCAAACCTCCCCCCCACCCCCCCCCCCCCCCCCCCCCCACCCCCCCACCCAACCACCATCCATCTACCGCCTTACCTCCAATCAACTGTCATCCAGTTCCCCCAGCCGTTATCCCTCCACCCAAACATCAACCATCTACCCAACCACCTTTTCTCCACCCAACTGTCATCCAACTCCAACTCACCCATTATCCCTCCACCTAACAACCATCCAACCCCCCAACCACCATCCATCCACCCACCCACTATCCATTCTCCCAAATGTCATCCAACTCCTCCAGCTGTTATCCCTCCACCCAACCAGAATTCTTCCACCCACCCAAACGTCATCCATCTACCCAAACCACCATCCCTCCACCCAACTGTCATCCAATTCTTCCAGCCATTATCCCACCACCCAATCACCATCCAACCCCCATTCATCTATCCGATCGTCATCCCTCCACCCAGCTTTTATCCAACCCCCCCCCCCCCCCATCATCCAATTGCCATAGTCCAATCAGTGTGTCCTTATTTAACCCCCCCAAAGTCTATGTGTCCTTATAAACCCTTCATAGTCTGCATCTTTATATACCCCCCCCCCCATAGTCTGTGTGACCTTATATACCCCCCATGGTCTGCATGTCCTTATATACCCCCCTCCCCCCAAGTCTGTGTCCTTATATATCCCTGCCATAGTCTGCATGTCCTTATATACCCCCCCCCCCAAGTCTGTGTGTCCTTATATATCCCTGCCATAGTCTGCATGTCCTTATATACCCCCCCCCCCCCATAGTCTGCATGTATATTGCCATAGTTTACTTGTGTATCGGACTTTCTTGATTTCAGGAACTGAGAAGTGCTGATTCAGCGGGAAGTCTTGTGCAAAATGTACATAATTCCTTCTCGAGTCGCTGAGTCAGGAGGAGGGAAGACGTGAGCGATGTGACCCTCGGGGGAGGGGAAGCATACATGACCTATGACCCATTAACAGATACACATTACGAAGATTTATACAATGTCACAAGTTTCATTTTGCTACATCTTATTCAAAGATTGGTGTGTTGCGGGATTGTTTGGCATAACCCAACGCCGGGCGAGCTCTCGGCACAAACATAAAATGAACGAGCGCAAAAATGGGTGATAGAAAGTGATAAAAAAATAAAAAATAAAAAAAATAAAAATAAAAAAAAAAATTGTCCAGCAGCAATTCTGAGACTTTAGTTATAACGATGTGATGATTAATAAAAGCCGGGCTCTGATTGGTCACTATGCAGACCTGCAAGTGAGAAATATTGTATTCATCATTCATCTTCCCGGAGGAAAAACCGCCACAGCTTAAAATACCCGCATCTGTGACCTGAGCGAGGCCGGCAGGTGACCCCAGGAGGGGGGAGAGCGAGGCCGCCAGAGGTGACCCCAGGGGGGGAAAGAGCGAGGCCGCCGGGAGGTGACCCCGGGGGGTGACCCCGGGGGGGGGGAGAGAGCGAGGCCGCCGGGAGGTGACCCCAGGGGGAAAGAGCGAGGCCGCCGGGAGGTGACCCCAGGGGGAAAGAGCGAGGCCGCCGGGAGGTGACCCCAGGGGGATAGAGCGAGGCCGCCGGGAGGTGACCCCAGGGGGAAAGAGCGAGGCCGCCGGGAGGTGACCCCAGGGGGAAAGAGCGAGGCCGCCGGGGAGGTGACCCCAGGGGGAAAGAGCGAGGCCGCCGGGGAGGTGACCCCAGGGGGAAAGAGCGAGGCCGCCGGGAGGTGACCCCAGGGGGAAAGAGCGAGGCCGCCGGGAGGTGACCCCAGGGGGAAAGAGCGAGGCCACCGGGAGGTGACCCCAGGGGGAAAGAGCGAGGCCGCCGGGAGGTGACCCCAGGGGGAAAGAGCGAGGCCGCTGGAGGTGACCCCAGGGGGAAAGAGCGAGGCCGCCGGGAGGTGACCCCAGGGGGAAAGAGCGAGGCCGCTGGAGGTGACCCCAGGGGGAAAGAGCGAGGCCGCCGGGAGGTGACCCCAGGGGGAAAGAGCGAGGCCGCCGGGAGGTGACCCCAGGGGGAAAGAGCGAGGCCGCCGGAGGTGACCCCAGGGGGAAAGAGCGAGGCCGCCGGAGGTGACAGATCCATCCCTCATACTTTTTTTTTATCACACAGTCTTTTTCTCTTAGCTTTGGATGGAGTGGGGAGGGTTGGAACCCCTGTTAGGTTTTTACTGATATTGGGGCTCCATGAGGGAGATTTCCCTTCACTTCCTCTCCTGGTGACAACCTTCTACCAAACAGGAAGTGCGGGAAAACTCTCCAACAACATACAAATATAAAGTCTAGGGGAAGGCTAGACCCCCTGTCAGATTTTTATCTCTGTGTTGCAAATGTTCCCTCCCTGTCTGGTGAAATCAGCATGGCGGGATTTTCAGATGTCCCACGGAGGTCTTATGTGCCCGCTGTGCCTCAGCTTTCATGGCATGGGCTTTGCTCCCCAGTACACACCGTTCCTGGTAAAACCAATAATGCCCCCCCAGGTCCCTAATCTCCAACTTAAAGGCCATTCCTCTAGTGGGGGAGGGGGGATTCCTCCATCCGCATTGCTTGTGTGGATGGAGGAATCCGATCAACCTGCTGGCTGATTAAAAAAAAAAAACCCACAAGTTGTCTATAGCCACCTTTAGTATAAAGAAGTGATCAGACAGGGAGGCTGCTTATAGAAAGCATACATTGTATATATTGTGTATAGGGGACTCTGCACAGAGGGTATAGGGCAGTATTGTAGGTGTATAGGGGATGGCCTGTGCTAATAACTCAATAGAGGGAATGTTACTAAGAAAAGTGTGTATAGAGGACAGTGTATATAGGATGTATATAGGAGGAGCATAGAGGATATATAGGGGACAGCGTATAGGAGGAGGAGTATAGAGGATGTATAGGGGACGGCGTATAGGAGGAGGAGCATAGAGGATGTATAGGGGATGGCGTATAGGAGGAGGAGCATAGAGGATGTATAGGGGATGGCGTATAGGAGGAGGAGCATAGAGGATGTATAGGGGAAGGCGTATAGGAGGAGGAGCATAGAGGATGTATAGGGGATGGCGTATAGGAGGAGGAGTATAGAGGATGTATAGGGGATGGCGTATAGGAGGAGGAGCATAGAGGATGTATAGGGGATGGCGTATAGGAGGAGGAGCATAGAGGATGTATAGGGGATGGCGTATAGGAGGAGGAGTATAGAGGATGTATAGGGGACGGCGTATAGGAGGAGGAGTATAGAGGATGTATAGGGGATGGCGTATAGGAGGAGGAGTATAGAGGATGTATAGGGGAAGGCGTATAGGAGGAGGAGCATAGAGGATGTATAGGGGATGGCGTATAGGAGGAGGAGTATAGAGGATGGCGTATAGGAGGAGGAGTATAGAGGATGTATAGGGGAAGGCGTATAGGAGGAGGAGCATAGAGGATGTATAGGAGGGGTATAGAGGATGTATAGGGGATGGCGTATAGGAGGATGTATAGGGGATGGCGTATAGGAGGATGTATAGGGGGCGGCATATAGGAGGAGGAGCATAGAGGATGTATAGGGGATGGCGTATAGGAGGAGCATAGAGGATGTATAGGGGACAGTGTGCATGTCGGACAACCTGTGTACAGGAAAGCAGTACAGAGCTGTATGAGAAGTGTGTACAGGGGGAATGGTACAAGTACAGAGGAGTAGTATATAGATGACATTCGGGGGGCAGTGTGTGTATAGGGGAATAGTATAGAACATGTATAGGGGAGCAAAATAGAGAACATGTGGGGAGCAGCATGTATAGGGGAGGGGGAGGGGTCAGTGTGCGTATAGGGGAGCAGTACAGAAATGTGGGGAGCAGCATGTATAGGGGGGGGGTGGTATAATGTATTTGGGCGCAGTATAAGGGACATATAGGGGGGGAATGGGTCAGTGTGTGTATAGGGGAATGCTATAGAAGATATATAGGGGAATGGTATAGAAGATGTACAGGGGAGAGGTATATAGGACATGGAGAGAACAGCATGTATAGAGGGGGGAAGCCTGTGTATAGGGGAATTGTATAGATGTATAGCGGAAGCCTCTGTATGGGGGAATGGTATAGGAGACGTATAGGGGAATGGTATAAAAGATGTATAGGGGGTGTATAGGGGAATGGTATAGAAGATGTATATGGGAAGCCTGTGTATAGGGGAGCAGTATAGAGGACATGGAGAGAACAGCATGTATAGAGGGGGGAAGCCTGTGTATAGGGGGAATTGTAGAGAAGATGTATATGGGAAGCCTGCGTATAGGGGGAATTGTAGAGAAGATGTATAGGGGAAGCCTGTGTATAGGGGAATTGTATAGAGGATGTATAGGGGAAGCCCGTGTATAGGGGGTGTATAGGGGAATTGTATAGAGGATGTATAGGGGAAGCCCTTGTATAGGGGGGCATCTTACCAGATATGCTGGACTCCCGACAAGCGCCCCCATCGCTCCAGCGATCGCCCCTGCTGCCACATTGCCCCCCGGTTGCTGCGTCAGCCCCACGTCTTCGGCGTGTGAATACAGGTAGAATCGGACTCCGTTCATCATTCCTTGGTACAGAAGTCCGGCGGTCAGTCCCTTCTGCAGTCCCCGCAGTCCGTCCGCCTGACACACGGCCACCATGGCCTGCACCACCCCCCGGTAGTGCCGCCTGTACGTCCCCCGGGACCTCAGCTCCCCTTGCAGCTGCAGCCGCGTCTTCACCACTTCCAGGGGATTCGTGAAAACGCACGCCATGCAGCACGCCGAGGCCCCCAACACAAAGTCCACCGGCGGGGAGATGTAGATGGCTGGGGGGGGCGGTGGGGTGGCCATGCTTCTGTAAGGTTTCATAAAACCTCAAAAGATAAGGACTACAGAGAGGGACAACATCCCATCCAATGGAGAGCGGGTCACATCGGATACGCGGCGATATAATCGCTCCACATCGACCGATTCCAGTCCCGACCCATCGCCTCGATCTCCTCGATCTCCACCACTGGAGGAAAGTTGGTCTTCAGCTTTGGATGTTTTGGAGCCCTTCAGCTGTTTCCTGGGATGTCAGCCATGCAGCCTGTCGCCTCTCACACACCAATCTGTACTCCGGACGGTCCCTCCTCGCCGGTCCCCAACCAATCTCTGTCCTCGTCACAGCTCACACCTCCATAGAGCGGGGGAGGGATCGTCACATGTGGGGGAAAGGTCACCGCTCATCAGCCTTCCCCAATTGTATCCCTGGGGAGGATGTCACACACACAATGCTGCCGTCTCCTATTCCTGAACCTTCATATTGTGCGCAACGGCGAGTCGCGGCCATGTGCACGGGCGCAACTTATCCGAGACGTCCCCTTTAAAATGTCACAATCGATGCAACATTGTTTCCTTATTTGTATCAGATTTTATATGTGTGGCTTTTATGAGATCGGCATTGTGTTACAATTTCCTTCCCGATTCCTCTGTGTATGCGGAGCATATAGAGGAGGAAATAAAAATTAGTAAAAAAAAAAATAATTGTAAATAAATAGCATTAGTAAAGAGTAAATAAATAATAAATGTCAATAAAGTAAATAAAAAAGGAAATAAAAATTTGTAAAAAATAAATAATTGTAAATAAATAGCATTAGTAAAGAGTAAATAAATAATAAATGTCAATAAAAGTAAATAAAAAAGGAAATAAAAATTAGTAAAAAATAAATAATTGTAAATAAATAGCATTAGTAAAGAGTAAATAATAAATGTCAATAAAGTAAATAAAAATTAGTAAAAAATAAATAATTGTAAATAAATAGCATTAGTAAAGAGTAAACAAATAATAAATGTCAATAAAGTAAATAAAAAAGGAAATAAATATTAGTAAAAAAGTAAATAAAAATTACGGGTTAATAAAAAAAAAGGAGATAAATACATGTAAAACAAAAACGTAAAGTAAAAAGATAAATAATAAAATGTAAATAAATAGAAAATGAATATTAGTATAAAAATGGAAACAAATGTAAATAAATAACTAAGCACAAAGAAAACATAATAAATAGTAAAATGAATAAATGTACATAAAAATTTAATAATGAATATTAGTAAAATAAATAAAAATTACATGTGAATAAAAAGGAGATAAATATAAACATATAATAAATGTGTATGTGTATATATATATAAATATATATAATATAAATAGTATATATAATATATATATCTATATATATATACACAGTAAATAAATTGGAAACAATTGGTAAATAATAATATTTCATTGTATAGAGATACTTACATGAATAGGGGCAAAGTGGCTGGACAAACCATATACAGCATTTGCTCCTTTTTTTGGGGGGGGGGGGGATTATTAAATGATACACCAGATTTTGAAATTGTATTATTATCGGGGCTTTTTTTTATTGTTGCTGGAGGGGATCTATTTTTGAGGGGTGGGGGGGGGGGGGTTGTTTGCTGGGTAGCTCCATTGTTGCTGCTGGGGAATCTATTGTCTCTGGAAGTAATCTATTTTTGCAGGGGGGGGGGGTGGGGGTCTATTGTTGCTGGGAGGTATATTTTTACTGGCAGGGTATCTATTTTTGCTGGGGGGGGGGGGGGATCTACTGTTAAGGGAGCAGTCTATTGTAGCTGGGTGCTGGACGGTCTATTGATTCTGTCTGCTGGGATATCTGGTGTTGCTGCTGGGGGGGTATTTTGTTGCGAGTGCTCCATTGTTGCTGGGGTATCTATTGTTGCTGGGGTATCTATTGTTGCTGCTGGGGGATCTATTGTTGCTGTGGGGGATCTATTGTTGCTGTGGGGGTATTTTGTTGCGAGTGCTCCATTGTTGCTGGGTGCAGGGGATCTATTTTACTGCTTTTCTTGCTATCATTAACAAATTCGATACAAATCTTAGAACCACAAATGTTACTTGGTTCTGTATTCCCTAAAAGGGACAGTACTGGGAGGTAAGGATGAGCTCCACGTGCAGAGCCCCCACCAGGAAGTCGGCACGGTGCTGCGCTAATCACAGGCAGTGAGACATTTTCCCGATGTGCGGGTACAGAGATCGGGAAATGTCGCACTGCCTGTGATTAGCGCAGAGCTCATCCTTACTGGGCGATAGGTAGGGGGTGGAATGAAGGAATGGTGGTTGGGAGGTAAATGGGGCGAGGTGGGTGGTGGACACACACCCGGGACACCGGGGGACCGGGGGGGGGGGGTAACTCCAAAAGTTTAGAGCCCCTCTGCACCAATTTTCTGAGTAACTATGGAAAAAAAAAGAGAAGCCCTGATTATAAATATTATTGTTGGATTCAGTGTGGTGGCCTTGTAAGTGTTGCATTTTGTGTATGTTTGTTAGAGAAAAAATAAAGAAGAAAAGATTGAAATTACAATAATAACTATAAAATAAACGGAGTAAATAATAGTAAAAAGTAAACAGAATGAAAATATAAAAAAAAAGTAAAGATAGATGTATATGAAATAACTAAAACAAAAAGGAAAAAGTATAAATAAAACGGAACAGGTTTAGAAATAAATATGTTAATAAATGTTAATTAAAAAAGAAAATATTATAAAAAAAAAAAAAACAAATATAAATAAAAAGGAAATAAATATTAGTAGCTAAAGTAAATAAATACTTGTCAATAAAAATAAATGAAAATAAAAAAGGAAATAAATAAATAAATGTAAGTATGAACAAAAATCCACTTATCTTAATTCTTACTTTACTGTTGGACCAAAAAGATGTTCCATAACACGTGTGTTGGGTGGAGTGGTTGGTGGTGATTGTGTGTGTGTGTTGGTGTTGGTTGGGACGTTTTCTTGGTTGTGTAGCCCCAGAATGTTTTGTGTGGTGGGTGGGGTGTCTGTGACTGAATAGGGGGGGTGGGTTTTTGTGTTGGGGTAGGGGGTGGTGTTGTGGGTGGTGGTTGGTAGTAGGGTGCCCACATTCCTGATTGGGGTCGATGAATCAAGGTTTGTGTTTGTGGGTTTGGGTTGTTATTTTGTTTGTGGGTGGGTGGGTGTAGCAGAAGGCATTTTTGTTGGTTGTTGGTAAAGAAGGCAGAGCGTGCGTATTATGGTTGGTTGTTGGAAGGGGGGATTGAGGACGGTTTTTGCGGTGTGTGTGGGTGGTGAGGAGAGAGGTTTATTCTCGGTTGGTGTTGTTGGGGTTTGTTGTGGGGTTAGATTGTGACCAGGAACGGGGGGGGTAGTATATGCTGGAAATGCCAGAAATTTAAAATTAGAAATGCAAATGAAATGGGATTTTTATTCCAATCAATAATCTGTATATTGATAAAGGATGAGGCGGAAAACCTCCGTCGTGATGATTCCAATGAACGGACCGCTGGTCCTGCTAGTGTAAGTCACTATTTTATAATTTTTATCTTCGATATTCATTTTAATTTCCTATCACAAAACTATTATTATTATTAGGATTTATATATTATTCTTAATTATACAGATTTATATATTATTATTATTACAGGATTTTATTTAGTACTTATTATCCAGGATTATTATTATATTTTACTACTACAGGCATTTGTATATTATTCTATACCGAGGAATTTATTATATTATTTATTCATACAGGGATTTATATTATTATTATTATGAACAGGACTTTTTATATTATTATTTCATTCGCAGGGATTGGGTATATTATATTATTATTATTCAGGATTTATATATTATTATTATTCAGGATTTATATATTATTATACAGGATTTATTATATTATAATATACAGGATTTATATATTATTATTATACAGGATTTATATATTATTTATTATACAGGATTTATATTATTATTATTCATTTATATATTATTATTATACTTTATTTTTATTATTATACAGGATTTATATATTATTATACAGGATTTATTATTATTATTATGCAGGATTTATATATTATTATTATTCAGGATTTATATATTATTATTATACAGGATTTATATATTATTATTATTCAGGATTTATATATTTATTATTATACAGGATTTATATATTATTATTCAGGATTTATATATTATTATTATAGAGGATTTATATATTATTATTATTCAGGATTTATGTGGCGCCAACAGTTTGCGAGGTGAGCGCATTTCTTGGGCCACATTGGAGGCTCTTGCGGGACGGTGCAGATTCCTTGCTGGGACTTGCAGTTCCCATTCAGCAGGCGGTCCTCATCAAACTGGAGCTAATTTATGAGAACAGGTGTGGAAGGCGGAGCCGACGTCCACAGCAACCAATAGGATTCCACATTAAATTTTCTGTGCACAGGTGAATGCGATCTGATTGGCTGCAATCTCTCTATTATCAATCAGAAACAACGAGGCTTTCCCCAGCAGGTCGTCTATTCAGGATTTCCCGGATCTCTCACAGCCGGTGTCATTTGTAAGGCCGGACCTCCGTTCTGATTGGAGGGAAAGCTGCAGGTGGGTCTTATGCTGGCCATACACTATACGAAAAATCGGCCGAACCCATTTTCGAAAAACGATCGCACCATCATGTAATGACCGATAAATCGTTCAGTGGACATAAACGATTGAATTTTTTGTTCGTTTTTTTTTTTTTTTTTTTTTTTTTTTTAATATATCCCTGGTGCAGACAGTTCGGACGGGAAACCCATTTACCTTTCACTTTATCGTTTGGCAGAAAATTTCCAAACTTGTCCTTCGTTTTTTCGGCTCAAAAACTGATTATCGATTTTGTGCCGATTAACTGGCCGAAAAAACGAACGAACTGTCTAAATGACCGAATTTGGGAAAATTTTTCGTATCGCGTACGGCCAGCATAAGGCGCTGGCCGAATTTTGAAAGAAATTTCTTTTGAAGAATCAGAAAATTTGTGCGTTTTTGTGATCGGATTGGCGCCACCATTGATTTCAGAATTCGACCAACCAAAGCCTTCAATGTTGCTACAGAAAAAGAATTTTCGTGGCTGAGAATTTTCTTTTCTTTCCGGGAATTTTCTTTTCTTGCGCATTTCTTTTTTTTTTCGATTAAATTTCTCGCACGATTTTCCCATCATTGATTAGAAAATCGTTCGTTTTTCCAAAAATTTCCAACATGTCCGATTTACTCAAATTCGATGGCCGCCTGAAAATCGGCGGTTGCTGCCGCCCACTAATAGTGCGAAATACGAACGAAAATTCTTAGATAAGATTTTCGAAAGAGAAAATTACTTTGGAAATCCGACCCGCGTGTGGACCTGCCTGGAGCACTCAGAATCTGCAGCTGTGCACGGCAGCCAATCAGCTTCTAGCCCTCGTTCACATTGAATGCGGCTTTGAAATCGCACATCATCATCTAAAAATCGCACAACTTCAAAGCCCCCCCCCCCCCCCCGTGTCAGGGGCGACTCGGAAGACATCCGTCGGATGTGTGTGCAAGTCGCCCCCGAAATTGGCAAAAGAAGTTCAGGACCTACCGTATCTATCGGCGTATAACACGCACTTTTTTTCCCTTAAAATCGGGGGAAAGTCGTGGGTGCGTGTTATACGCCGATAACCCCCCAAAAAAAAATGACAAAAATTTGTTGCGACGCCGAAAAATAGCGGCCGAAAAAGACCGAGCCGAGCTCCGCTCGTAGTCCCGCCTCCCTGCGCTCGCTCCCGAAACAGCAGGGAGGCGGGACTCTCCGAGCGGAGCCGAACAGTCGGCTCGGTCTTTTTCGGCCGCCGCTTCGGCCTTTTTCGGCGCCACATGCGCGGTCTGTCTCGGCGGCGGGAAATTTAAACGTCGGCAAGGCTGCAAATGACGCTGGCAAACTGCAAATGACGCTGGGCAAGGCTGCAAATGACGCTGGGCAAAAAGGCTGCAAATGACGCTGGGCAAGGCTGCAAATGAGCTGGGCAAGGCTGCAAATGACGCTGGGAAGGCTGCAAATGACGCTGGGCAAGGCTGCAAATGATGTTGGGCAAGGCTGCAAATGACGCTGGGGAAAAACTACAAATGACACTGGGCAAAGGCTGCAAATGACGCTGGGCAAGGCAGCAAATGACGCTGGGCAAGGCTGCAAATGACGCTGGGAAAAACTACAAATGACACTGGGCAAGGCTGCAAATGACGCTGGGCAAGGCTGCAAATGACGTGGGCAAGGCTGCAAATGACGCTGGGCAAGGCTGCAAACGACACTGGGCAAGGCTGCAAAGGGCGCTGGGCAAGGCTGCAAACGACGCTGGGCAAGGCTGCAAAGCTGGGCAAATGACGCTGGGCAAGGCTGCAATTGACGCTGGGCAAGCTACAAATGACGCTGGGCAAAGGCTGCAAATGACGCTGGGCAAGGCTGCAATGATGTTGGGCAAGGCTGCAATTGACGCTGGGGCAAGGCTGCAAACGACACTGGCAAGGCTGCAAATGACGCTGGGCAAGGCTGCAAATGACGTGGGCAAGGCTGCAAATGACGCTGGGCAAGGCTGCAATGACGCTGGGCAAGCTACAAATGACGCTGGGCAAGGCTGCACAATGACGCTGGGCAAGGCTGCAAATGATGTTGGGCAAGGCTGCAAATGACGCTGGGCAAGCTACAATGACGCTTAAATGTAAGTTTTGTTTTTTTTTTTCCTAAACTTCCCTCCTAAAACTTTTTTTCCTTAAAATTCCCTCCTAAACTTGGGGTGCGTATTATACGCCGATAAATACGGTACTTTTTCAAATCTCTGCGGCACTGCAAAGTCGGCGTCGCACCGGTTTGAACGGCTCCACCGCCCACAATAAGGGGCGACTTGTCATGCGATTTTTGACCTGTCAAATCACATGACCAATTGCTCCAATGTAAAGGAGGGCTTCACCTGAAATCGCACGACTTCAAAGCCGCGAGTCGGTGCGACTTCACAGCCTCACGCACGGATGTGTATGCAAGTCCCACCTGAAATCGCCAAAAGTAGTGCAGGTGCCGCATTGAATTGAAAGTCGCATGACGAGTCGGTGTGAAGGCGGGGCTTGAGCTTTGACAACAAAACCTGGAATCTGATTGGTTACTATGAGCAGCGGCTGCACCAGTTTTAGTAAATCTCCCCCCACTGACGCTCTTCGCTCAGGCATGTTTACACTCGCGGTTGTCAGGCAGTAAACACACGCGGATGAACTGCATTTTTTTTACCACCCCCCAGGGGCGGCAGTTGGGGACTTTCCCACGACACAAAAGCTTTGCATAGAAGCAACAAAAGATGATCCCTCGTCTGGCTCAGCCGGTACACAACGCATTCACCTGCGTGCAATGTGCACGATTGCAACTCGGCGGGGCAGATTTTTCAGGGGTTAAACCAACCAACGAGGATGCGACATAACGCCTCTTCACCGCCTGCCAAACATCCTCTGAAGAGCGACCCACTGCGGATCGCTTATCAGAGGGCTAAACACTTCCTGCACGAATGCTTTTTGGAGGAGGATTGTCCAGCAGAGGGCAGACATGAGGGAGCTCTGTCACCCTGATCCTCCGGCTTCACTATAGACAGAGTCACGGACCCGGGAGAAGTATTTGGGTCCGAAGTTCAGGCGAGTCCTGATAATAACAGATCAGGTGAGCGGGTACCTGGCACAGACCTCGAACAGGCGGAAGCGGCCATGTTTAAGGAAATAATCAGCCATGACGCCCCTGTCTGCTGTACAGAGGGGGGGGGATAGAGGTATCTCAGAGAGGCAGAGAAATCGGCTATTAATAATTCAGAGCTGTGCCCGCTCTGACAGGCTGAATTATTAATAGTTATTATTATATGTGGATTATATAATATATATAATTGTAATTATATTTATTATCATTTATTTATTTATATAATTTATTTGATATAATGACATTTATTTTATTATAATTTATTTTAAATAATTACATTTGTTTTATTTATAATTTTATATAATTTATTTTATATAATTACAATTATTTTATTTATAATTTATTTATTTTATATAATTTTATATAATTACATTTATTTTATTATTTATTTTATATAATTTATTTTAAATAATTACATTTATTTTTTATTATAAAATTTATTTATATAATTTATTTTAAATAATTACATTTATTTTATTATAATTTATTTTAAATAATTACATTTGTTTTATTATAATTTTATATAATTTATTTTAAATAATTACATTTTTAATTTTATTATAATTTATTTATATAATTTTATATAATTACATTTATTTTATATAATTTATTTAAATAATTACATTTATTTTATTATAATTTATTTATATAATTTATTTTATATAATTACATTTATTTTATTATAATTTATTTTAAATAATTACATTTATTTTCGTATAATTTATTTTAAATAATTTACATTTATTTTATTATAATTTATTTATATAATTTATTTCATATAACTACATTTATTTTATTATAATTTATTTTATATAATTTTACATTTATTTTTATTTACATTTGTTTACTTTTTATATTTTAATATTTATTTACTGTTCACAATTATTTTCCACTTATTTATTTTACATTTTATTTATAACTATTAATAATTATAATATAAATAATAATATTTATGACATTTATCCTCCACTGCGCTGGTATAGCACACTGCTGGGCTGTCTGCCCCCTTGTGGGCACTCAGGGAATGGCAAGGAGTGTTGGATTAGCTAAGTACAATATATAGAATGGGTGTGGGGGGGGGTATTTGGGGGGGGGGGGGGGGGGGGGGGCGGGGGGGGGGGGGGGGGGGGGGGGGGGGGGGGGAGGGGGGGGGGGGGGGGTATTTATTATTATCATTGATTCTGAGCAGAACAAGGAGGCGGAGTTATAAGATTACAGCCCCAGTCATACATTCCCTGATTGGCTGCTCTGAAGGCACGCCCCCCCCCCCCCTGGGAGATCGATCGCTGTGGGGTCGCCCCGGATATAAACGGTGCGTTGGGTGTATATAATCTGCGCCTTTTCTTCCGTCTTGTTGTTCAGGATTCTGCGAGGATCATGCAGGGTTGCCACCTGGTCAGGACTCGCCTGGACAGTCCGGGTTTTAGGTGGACTGAAACCCGGACAGATGATTCAAAACCCGGACTGTCCTACATAGTTCAGACCGGAATGTGGCTCAGAACAGAGGCTGACAGGAAGGTGGGGGAGGGGGGCACTATTCTCTTCGGAGCCCCCCAATGGTGTCCCGGGTCTGGTTACAATTCTATAGATCGGGGGGGTCTCCGGCCCTCCAGTTGTTCAGGAACTACAATTCCCATCATGCCCAGTCATGTCTGTGAATGTCGGAGTCTCGCTCGGCCTCATGGGACGTGTAGTTCCAGAATATGGAGATTTCTGCTACATTGTATACTAAAGGGAAAAACAATTTGCTGGGCGCCGCTAAAGCGTTGAGGTTTGGCTTGCAGAAAAAGTGGCGACGCCCCTTTACTGCCATTGGTCCTTCTTGATAAACTGCAGCCTGTCTACGGAACTATTTTTGGCCACATAATGAAAACATTTATGAAGCTGAAGTTTAATCTGCTGAACCCCCTCCCCCTTCCCTCCCCATTCACATTACATACCTTATTTTATACACTGTGATGTCATCACCGGGTCTCTGTGCTGCTCTATGCAATGCAGGCAGATCATGGCTGGTGGGAGGGGCCAGCAGGGGGGTGGTACATAACTTCCTGAGAATATCCCAGCCCCCCCCCCCCCCGGACCTCAGTACTCCTCTCCGGAGCCCCCAGTCCTGATGCAAGCAGTGGGAGGAGTTAAAAAAAAAATCTAAACTGCCTTGATGGGTGGGTGCCAGTCTGGAGGAGTGGGCGTTTCTTAGGCATTGGCAACGCCCATGTGTGGTGCTGCGTCTCCGTGATAGGAAGAACCAAAATCCAATGAATGAAAGGGGTGGGGCCAGGGACACGCAGGCAAATAAACAGTGGGAGGGGTTATGCAAATTAAAAAAATGCCTTGATTGGGTGGGTGCCAGTCTGTAGGAGGGGGCGTGTCTTAGGCAGGCCTTATTTGCATAGGTAACGCCCATGTGTGGTGCTGAGCCTCCCGTCATTGGAAGAACCGAAAAACAATGAATGAAAAGGGGCGGGGCCAGGGAAAACATGCAGGCAAATACAGTGGGAGGAGTTATGCAAATATCAAAAATGCCTTGATTGGGTGGGTGTCAGTCTGGAGGAGGGGGCGTTTCTTAGGCATTGGTAACGCCCATGTGTGGTGCTGCGTCTCCGTGATTGGAAAAACTGAAATCCAATGAATGAAAGGGGTGGGGCCAGGGACACGCAGGCAAATACAAACAATGGGAGGGGTTATGCAAATATCAAAATGCCTTGATATGGGCGGGTGTCAATCTGGAGGCGTGGGTTTATTTGCATAGGTAACGCCCACATGTGACGCTGAGCCTCCATGATTGAAAGAACTGAAATCCAATGACTGAAAGGGGGCGGGGCCAGAGACAGACAGGCTGGGGGAGGAAGAGCTTGATGATGCTGGACGTCCCCCAGACAGGAAACGGGGGCGGGGCTTTATCTTCTGATGCAGATGGTGAGAAGCTCACAGTGTGCGGTGATATCACAGGAAGCCGTTTCAGTCCAGGGGGAGGAGTCCGTCCTGAAGACACAACAGGAAGTGAGAAGAAAGAAAACAGCGATGACCTTTTTATTGTCACCTGACCTCGTGTCCCCATTGGAGGATATCCCAACACTTCCTGTTCTGGTGACAACATTTTGGACTTCCTGTCCCAGTGACCCCTCCCCCAGGAAACACACAGAGGGTGAATCTTCCTAACGGGGGCACAGGCCGCAAAAAAGAAAAAACTCTCCATCTTTAGTTTGTGTTGGATGAGACCCCCTGCCGGGTGTTTATTGTTGTCTGTGTCCCCATTAGGGAGATTCCTCCTCTCCGTTTCTTCACTGGAAGTGAAAGAAATTCCCACATTTTGTGTTGGCACCAGAACAGAAGTAGAGGGGAAATCTTCTAATGGGGACACCTCACTTTGTAGGGATTTCCTCTCACTTCCTGTGGTGTCTGTGGGACAGGAAGTGAAGGGAATTCTCCCCCAGGGGACACAGTTTGGGGTGTATTGCGGGGGCTCCGGGGGCAGCAGGAAGTAAACGGCTCAATTTTCTTTCTTTTTTTTTTAACCTGCAGCACTGAAATCTTTTGATGGAAAGTTCATTATAAATAAAATGTATTATTATTATTATTATGTCCCTTTACAGCGATAATCCCGTCAGTGATCGATGTGACGGCTGCCAACCATCCCAACAACCAGCCACATCCCGGCCCCGCCCATTCCTAGCTGACAGGTGAATGTAAACGAGGGGGGGACAGGTGAATAAACAAAAGGTGTGGGGGGGGGGGGGGGGTGTGACAGGTGAATGTAAACAGGGGGGGGGGGGGGTGACAGGTGTATGTAAACAGGGGGGGTGACAGGTGAATGTAAACAGGGGGGGTGACAGGTGAATGTAAACAGGGGGGGTGACAGGTGAATGTAAACAAGGGGGGGGGTGACAGGTGAATGTAAACAAGGGGGGGGGGGTACAGTGAATGTAAACAAGGGGGGGTGACAGGTGAATGTAAACAAGGGGGGTGACAGGTGAATGTAAACAAGGGGGGGGGGTGACAGGTGAATGTAAACAAGGGGGGGGGTGACAGGTGAATGTAAACAGGGGGGGGGTGACAGGTGAATGTAAACAAGGGGGGGTGACACAGGTGAATGTAAACAGGGGGGGGGGTGACAGGTGAATGTAAACAAGGGGGAGGTGACAGGTGAATGTAAACAGGGGGGGGGTGACAGGTGAATGTAAACAAGGGGGGGGGGTGACAGGTGAATGTAAACAGGGGGGGGGGTGACAGGTGAATGTAAACAGGGGGGGGGTGACAGGTGAATGTAAACAAATAGAAAAAAAATGGAAAAAATAAAAATGTCCCCCCCCCCCAAAAAAAATCCATATCAGAACCTTTAGGTCTGGTATTGATTTTAAGGGGGACCACAAGAGCAGCAGAGGGTTTACCCCCCACCATTCCTTACCAAATCCTTTGGGTCTCGGGGGGGGGGAGGGGGGGCCTGGGCCTCCCACCAAAATCCAAACCAGACCCTTATCTCCGCCAGCGGTCTGGCAGAGCAGAATAGAATGGGGTGAGATTTGTGTGTGTGGGGGCAATCATACCGGAACTTCAATATTTGTTTATTTTGTTGTGTGGGGGTCCCCCTTATCGGGGACCCTCTGGGGGGTCATATAGATCACATACAGGAGGGGGGGGGCTGCCGCCCATTATTTTCTATGTAGATGTCGGTGTTTCTATATACATCTTACAGAGGGGACACTTTATTTCCTCCCCAGCCTGACTGACCCCGCCCCCTTTCATCCATTGGATGGCTGTTCTTTCAATCCTCATGTGGGCGTTACCCAGGGCGGTCTATAGGCCAATACCTCTTTGCCTCGGGCCGCCTCCAGACTGACACCCACCCATCAAGGCACTTTGATATTTGCATAACCCCTCCCCAAGAGCCCGCCCATGGCTTGCATCAGGATGGGGGGGCTCTTTGAGAGGAGTACTGACCGGCCCCTCCCACCAGCATTGCATAGAGAAGCACAGAGACCCGGCGATGACGTCACAAAGTGTAAAATAAGACGTAATGAGAACAAAGATTTTTTTTTTATAAATTTTATTATGACTTGGGGGAGGGGAGGGAAGGTGGGGGAGGGGTCTTCAGCCTCCATCAGGGGAATGGGAGACGTCTCAGTAATCCCGGGACAGACAGACAGACACGTCGGGTGGATTTGGTACCATTTATTAGTTTTACATGTAAAATCCGAGAACAAGGCGGAGCCACACAGGAATCCCGGGTGCAAAGCCTCCGATGGAAGCTGCCCACCAATTCAGCTTCACCTACGAGTCATGTGACCGGTGCGCGGCTTCCATCTGAGGCTTCCCCCGAGCCAGTTTCCGATGGGACCCCCTTTATAAAGAGCACCTGTCACCACACACACCGGCAGCTGTCCAATCAGTGATGAGGCTCAGCGAATCACATGTCGGGGGGGGGGGGCGGGGACAGCCTGCTGTCTGGGCTTCTGTTAAATGTTAACAGTTCCCACTCGGCGTCGTTTTTTTTTGCGTTGCGCCCGTGTGCAATCTACAGGAAGTGAGCTGCCCCTCCCCCTCCTCCTCGCTGTGTCTGGGTGACGGGTCCCCTTTAAAAAGGCGTGTCCAGTAATAACCATTGATCTCCGCTCAGTAAAAACATTAAAAGATGCGGGAGACGAGGGGTTAACCCTCGCATAGCTTAGATGTAAACAGAACAGGAAGCGCAAAAAAAAAAAAAAAAAAAGTGCATATAGGTTAGTCCTGTGCGATCCGATAGTCCCGCCCCTGCAGAGACTCCGCCTACAGTGAAGCCGCACCCCTCCCCCAGATGTGCAAATAAACATCCCATTACTATGGGGGAAAAAAAAAAAAGCCGTTGACTCTCTCGTCATGCAGTCAGTGCAAAGGGTTAAATAAATAGGGAACCTCATGGGCGGGGCGTCGTGCAGGCAGCAATACGGTGATTGGCGTTCTCATGTGGTGGAGGCCGTGCTCAGCCTATAAGGGGGATGTATGACCTCCGTCACACCCCCTCCCAGTGTGACCTCATCAAACCTCAAACGGCTGGGGGGAGGTGGGGGCGGGGATATAGGGGGGGCTCTGTGCCAGGCTGCTGTACTGTAATATCACCTCCAGAGGGCGCCAACCCTGAGAATAGAATATATATAACATTTCCGTCTCTATATAAAATCTATAGAAGAATAATATCACCATCAACAAATAAACGTTTCTTTATTCTGTAATAACGATGGAGCAGCTTCAGCCGTCTATATTCTGGACACACGGGGGAGGGGAGGGGGCGGGACAGTCACAGCGCCTAAAACCGCGTTCCTCTTGGCTTAAAACTTCTGTAACTGGCGATAATCTGGAGATTTGGCGAGGAACGATCGCGGTGAAGACGGCCGGTTCCGGGAAGCAACAGCTGCTGGTGGCAGAACAGGAGAGGCACCGAGGTCCCCGCCCTTCCCTACTATCCCCTCCCCCGCCCTTCCCTACTATCTCCGCCCCCACCATTCCCTACTATCCCTTCCCCCGCCCTTCCCTACTATCTCCTCCCCCGCCATTCCCTACTATACCCTCCCCCGCCCTTCCCTACTATCTCCTCCCCCGCCCCACTTACCAAAATACGTTTAACACCGTTATTAGGAAGACTGTCTGCGGCTCCCACAATCCTCGGCAGCATCAAAAATGGCGTAAAATAAAGATTCCATAGGATAAAGTGTACTAAAGACTGAAGGCACTACATCCCCCGCCTGGGCATCCCGGGGAGCGCTACCCCTCCCCCCATTACAGCTTTACCTGGGCATACCGGGGTGCACAACATCCCCAACCGGGCATCCCGGGACACACTACAGCTTTACCTGGGCATACTGGGGCACGCTAAATACCCACCTGGGTGTACCAAGGGCAATACATCCCTGGGGTGAGCTACATCTCTGCCTGGGCATACCAGGGCACACTACAGCATTACATGGGCAACCCGGGGGGGCACGCTACATCCCTGCCTGGGCATCCCGGGGGGCGTGCTACATCCCCGCCTGGGCATTCCGGGGGGCGCGCTACATCCCCACCTGGGCATTCCGGGGGGCGCGCTACATCCCCACCTGGGCAACCCTGGGGGGCGCGCTCTACATCCCTGCCTGGGCATTCCAGGGGTCACACTCTACATCCCCTGTCTGGGCATCCCAGGGGGCACGCTCTACATCCCCTGTCTGGGCATCCCGGGGGGCGCGCTCTACATCCCCGCCTGGGCATTCCAGGGGGCACGCTCTACATCCCCTGTCTGGGCATCCCGGGGGTCACACTCTACATCCCCTGTCTGGGCATCCCAGGGGGCACGCTCTACATCCCCTGTCTGGGCATCCCGGGGGGCGCGCTCTACATCCCCGCCTGGGCATTCCAGGGGGCACGCTCTACATCCCCTGTCTGGGCATCCCGGGGGGCACGCTCTACATCCCCTGTCTGGGCATCCCGGGGGCGTGCTCTACATCCCCTGTCTGGGCATCCCGGGGGGCACGCTCTACATCCCCTGTCTGGGCATCCCGGGGGCGTGCTCTACATCCCCTGTCTGGGCATCCCGGGGGGCACGCTCTACATCCCCTGTCTGGGCATCCCGGGGGCGTGCTCTACATCCCCTGTCTGGGCATCCCGGGGGGCGCGCTCTACATCCCCCGCCTGGGCATTCCATAGGGTGCGCTAAATCCCCGCCTGGGCATCCCGGGACACACTACAGCTTTACCTGGGCATACTGGGGTGCGCTAAATACCCACCTGGGTGTACCAAGGGCAATACATCCCTGGGGTGAGCTACATCTCTGCCTGGGCATACCAGGGCACACTACAGCATTACATGGGCAACCCGGGGGGCGTGCTCTACATCCCCTGTCTGGGCATCCGGGGGGGGGGTGGCGTTCTACATCCCCCGCCTGGGCATCCCAGAGGGCACGCTACATCCCCGCCTGGGCATCCCAAGGAACTGCTCGGTGTCCTCTAATGTCTGCAGATTGAACTCAGGTGTTCTCCAATCTCCAACAGGCCACCATAGGAAAGTTCTGGGCGGAGCTCTGCAGGCGCTTATTAAATGTCGGCTGATATTGGATGAGAAATCCCACCGGGAGCTCCGCCTACCAGGAACCGCAATCGCTACAAACCCAACAGAACCTAAAAGCAGCCAATTGTTAGTGTGTAATAAACCGATCAGCAGATCAATGTGTCCATCCGGAGCCTCGCACCACCCTGAGACCGTATATAATCCTATATATATATCTCCATCACAGAGAACCCCACCCCCATAGAGCTCGCAGGTTACACATTTATATCCATTCAGTCCCAGCAACACCAGAACTCGTCAGACAATTCACCCCCCACATACATCCTGTCACCCCTTATATATCACACATACACCCCAACTTCACATGCAGTTCAATATACATATGCACCGTATCTGACAAAAGTAAGTACACCCCTCAGTCACATTTGTGCAAATATTTTCTTCTCTCTTTTCATGTGACAACACTGAAGAAATGACGCTTGTCTACAATGTAAAGTAGTGAGTGTACAGCTTGTATAACAGTGTAAATTTGCCGTCCCCTCAAAATAACAACACACAGCCATTAATGTCTAAACCGCTGGCAACAAAAGTCAGTACACCCCTAAGTGAAAATCTCCAAATTGGGCCCCAATCAGCCATTTTCCCTCCCCCGGTGTCATGTGACTCGTTAGTGTTACTAAGGTCTCAGGTGTGAATGGGGAGCAGGTGTGTTACATTTGGTGTTATCGCTCTCACTCTCTCATACTGGTCACTGGAAGTACAACATGGCACCTCATGGCAAAGAACTCTCGGAGGATCTGACAAAAAGAATTGTTGCTCTACATAAAGATGGCCGAGGCTATAAGAAGATTGCCAAGACCCTGAAACTGATCTGCAGCGCGGTAGCCAAGACCATCCAGCGGTATAACAGGACAGGTTCCCCTCAGAACAGGCCTCGCCATGGTCCTCCAAAGAAGTTGAGGTCACGTGCTCAGCGTCCTATCCAGAGGTTGTCTTTGGGAAATAGACGTATGAGTGCTGCCAGCATTGCTGCAGAGGTTGTAGGGGTGGGGGGTCAGCCTGTCAGTGCTCAGACCATACGCCGCACACTGCATCAAATTGGTCTGCATGGCTGTCGTCCCAGAAGGAAGCCTCTTCTAAAGATGATCCACAAGAAAGACCACAAACAGTTTGCTGAAGACAAGCAGACTAAGGACATGGATTACTGGAACCACGTCCTGTGGTCTGATGAGACCAAGATAAAGGTATTTGGTGTCAGATGGTGTCAGGCGTGTGTGGGGGCAACCAGGTGAGGAGGACAAAGACAAGTGTGTCTTTGTCTACAGTCAAGCATGGTGGGGGGAGGGTCATGGTGGGGGGGAGTGTCATGGTGGTGGGAATGTCATGGTGGGGGGAGGGTCATGGTCTGGGGCTGCATGAGTGCTGCCGGCACTGGGGGGCTACAGATCATTGAGGGAACCATGAATGCCAACATGTACTGTGACATACTGAAGCAGAGCATGATCCCCTCCCTTCAGAGACTGGGCCGCAGGGCAGTATTCCAACATGATAACCACCCCAAACACACCTCCAAGACCACCACTGCCTTGCTAAAGAAGCTGAGGGTAAAGGTGATGGACTGGCCAAGCATGTCTCCAGACCTAAACCCTATTGATCATCTGTGGGACATCCTCAAACGGAAGGTGGAGGAGCGCAAGGTCTCCAACATCCACCAGCTCCGTGATATCATCATGGGGGAGGGGAAGAGGACTCCAGTGACAACCTGTGAAGCTCTGGTGACCTCCATGCCCAAGAGGGTTAAGGCAGTGCTGGGAAATAATGGGGGCCACACAAAATATTGACACTTTGGCCCCAATTTTGACATTTTCCCTTAGGGTTGTCCTGACTTTTGTTGCCAGCGGTTTAGACATTAATAGCTGTGTCGAGTTATTTTGAGGGGGCAGCAAATTTACAATGTTATACAAGCTGTACACTCACTACTTTACATTGTAGACAAGTGTCATTTCTTCAGTGTTGTCACATGAAAAAAGATAGAAGAAATGTGACTGAGGGGTGTACTTACTTTTGTCAGATACTGTACCTCCCTCCCCCTATATATCACACATACACCCCAACTTCACATGCAGTTCACTATACATACATATATATATATATTCAATCTGTATACAGTTTTGCATTAACAGCAAATCTCGCGTCAAACAGCAACCAATCACAGCTCATCATACATGCCACGTCTGTACATTCACCCCCCAACCACAGCGCACTGAACCGGTATGCATTATTCCCTCTTTCCTAGCACCATAAAATAGCATCTGTGCATTCTCCTCGGCAGCTCCTATGTATCCCCCTCCCCCGGCCCTGGACCCGGCTATACATCCAGAAAGGGTCCAGTCAGTACCAAAGAAGCCACCCAGCTCCAGAGTCGGGGGGGGAGGTGCCCCCAGCTGGGCGGGGTTAGTGGTAATAAGTGGGCAGAAGGATGACTGGTTTGTCCGGGTGAGCCTTGGCACTGCTGGGCATTCCCCCCGCCCGGGTCCGTCCAGAAGATGGCCGGACTGGCACAGCCTCCACCACGAGTGCGGGTCGAAGCAGCAAATTGGCAGCGTTATGTACACATATACACCTCAGCCTATATATACAGTCTATATGTATATAGATATACAGTCCTGATATCGTCTGTACACACCGCGGCGGGGCGGATCAGCACCACGGGTCCCGGGAGGAGCGGCCCCGGTACAGGCTGTCACTGCGCTGCCAGGCACTGTGTATGAGGGCCAGCGCGTCCTCGCACTTCTTCACCGAGGATTCCGGGATCGACGTGTGAGGGAGATCCACCTGAAAACAACAAGAGCGTTTTTTTTTATATCTTCATTTCTAGAATTTTAAAGCTGAATTCCAAAAAATAAAAAAATAAATGAAGGCGCTAAGTGGTTAGCACTTCCGGCTGGCAGCACTGTGGCTTCGAATACCAGCCATGGCACTACCTGCCTGGAGTTTACATGTTCCCCCTGTGTCTGGGCGGGTTTCCTCCCATATGTTACATGGCTCCTGTCTAATCTTTGCCCGCCCCCTCCCCTCCTCCTGCCCAATCACAAAATACAAAGGCTTCTGTGAATGGGCAGGAAAAGGGGAGGGGCGGGCATAGCTGCTGTGCCACAAAATACAAAGGCTTCTGTGAATGGGCAGGAAAAGGGGAGGGGCGGGCATAGCTGCTGTGCCACAAAATACAAAGGCTTCTGTGAATGGGCAGGAAAAGGGGGAGGAGCGGGCATATCTTCTGTGTTTCTCTTTTTTCTCTCCTCTCAGATCATCTCAGACAAGGCATAGAAAGATCTTCCGGTGTGTAAAAAAAACACAAGACCGGCCAAACAGCTTCTTCTTACCTGGTAGATGGACTTCCAGGCCGCCTGCAGGGTGGAGATGAACCTGTCCAGCTCCGGTCTGCAGCTAAAATACATCACCCAGGGCGGGAGGAAGTGACTGCGCTCCTGTGCGAATTCCTGCCGCGAGAAAAGGGACAGAGTGAGGGAAGTCCCCGTCCGGAGAGGAAGGCCACGATCCGCTACCACGTCTTCCACCCAACCGCCATCACTTCCTTCCAATGAGCCCATTGGATGCCGGATCCTCCCTCCACCATCAGCTCCTGCTCTGCCTTCTCTACTGCTCCACCCCACCACAAGCCCCTCCCCACCTTTTCTACTGCTCCACCCCACCACAAGCCCCTCCCTACCTTTTCTACTGCTCCACCCCACCACAAGCCCCTCCCCACCTTTTCTACTGCTCCACCCCACCACAAGCCCCTCCCCACCTTTTCTACTGCTCCACCCCCCATAAGCCCCTCCTCGCCTTTTCTACTGCTCCACCCCCCATAAGCCCCTCCTCGCCTTTTCTACTGCTCCACCCCCCATAATCCCCTCCCCGCCTTTTCTACTGCTCCACCCCAAAAGCCCCTCCCCACCTTTTCTACTGCTCCACCCCACCACAAGCCCCTCCCCACCCTTTCTACTGCTCCACCCCACCATAATCCCTTCCCCACCTTTTCTACTGCTCCACCCCACCATAAGCCCCTCCCCACCTTTTCTACTGCTCCACCCCACCACAAGCCCCTCCCCACCTTTTCTACTTCTCCACCCCACCACAAGCCCCTCCCCACCTTTTCTACTGCTCCACCCCACCACAAGCCCCTCCCCACCTTTTCTATTGCTCCACCCCCCATAAGCCCCTCCCTGCCTTTTCTACTGCTCCACCCCACCATAAGCTCCTCCCCGCCTTTTCTACTGCTCCACCCCACCATAAGCCCCTCCCCGCATTTTCTACTGCTCCACCCCACCATAAGCCCCTCCCCACCCTTTCTACTGCTCCACCCCCCAAAAGCTCCCCCGCCTTTTCTACTGCTCCACCCCACCATAAGCCCCTCCCGCCTTCTCTACTGCTCCACCCCCTCATAAGCTCCCCCCGCCCTTTTATACTGCTCCACCCCCCCCATAAGCCCCTCCCCACCTTTTCTGCTGCTCCACCCCACCATAATCCCCTCCTCGCCTTTTCTACTGCTCCACGCAACCATAATCCCCTCCTCGCCTTTTCTACTGCTCCACCCCCCCATAAGCCCCTCCCTGCCTTTTCTACTGCTCCACCCCCTTATAAGCTCCCCGCCTTTTCTACGGCTACACCCCCCCCATAAGCCCCTCCCCACCTTTTCTACTGCTCCACCCCACCATAATCCCCTCCTCACCTTTTCTACTGCTCCACCCCACCATAAGCCCCTCCCTGCCTTTTCTACTGCTCCACCCCCCCATAAGCTCCCCGCCTTTTCTACTGCTCCACCCCCCATAAGCCTCTCCCCACCTTTTCTACTGCTCCGCCCCACCATAAGCCCCTCCCCCTTCTAAATCCACCACCAGTCCCTCCTCTTCTACTCGGACCCCCCCATCAGCCCCTCCTCTTCTGACCCCTCCCCCCATGCTGCTGTGTATCCCCCCCCCCCATACTGTACTCACCATGACACAATACTCCTTGCCATCCACCGTGCCCAGGGAGGACAGATCTGTCAGCTCAGAGATGCCCAGTGCCCGGAAGAAGCTGGTCTGACAGTCCTGGTGACAAGTGATGATTTTATCCTGGGTCAGGACCAGACAGCAGGGGAGGCACGGAGAGGGGACCCCCCCCTGAGGAATGACCTGCCGGAAAAACATAGGAGTCACCACACATTGCAAATGCCCCCCCCCCCCCCCCCGAAAACAACCAGCCTGAGCTCAGTGGGCACCACAGTACAGAAGGTACACCGGAGAGTCCCCCAATATTCTGTTCCTACTGCCCCCTCCTATTGGCTCACACGCTGCCCCCTCCCTGGTCCACAAACGCTCTCATCTGACCACACACCCCTCCATGTGACCACACCAGCCCATGCACACCCCCCATCCAGTGGAGAGGGGGAGGATGGAGCGCCGACGACAGCTAGTGATGAGCGAGTATGGGGGGTCACAGATGGAGTGACACTGAGGGTGGGCGAGAGAGAGAGAGTGGGGGCTGAAGGGAGAAACACTGTGATGTGTTTTTTGGACAGTTTTTTTTCTCAGTCCAGGAATAACAGTGTGTGCTTGTAGGATGCGGCAGCCGGCTCCATAGAGCAGAAGAGACTCTGGTGTAGAGGAGAAAAGAGAGAGAGCAGCGCCGCTCTAAGAGTAGTGGATCTGATTACAGTGGGAACTGTATGTGAAAATAAAAAGAAAGTATGTACTCACACTTTGTTTAAAAATATCAGGCACGTAACGGTATCTTTATTTTGTCTGAAGTCCTCGGCCGTCCTCCGGTGTCATGGCTATGGTGGGGAAAAACGCACGGTCCCTTGCGTCTCGTGGTTCCGAGGCGAGTGCGTCCCAGGATAGGCACGTCAGCAGGATTGATGATTTTGGTAGGCGTGGTTGGAAGCGCTCGCGTTCGGAGCATGCGTGCTCCTTCATCAGGCGGTGTAAAAAAGTTTTTGACGTGCCTATCCTGGGACGCACTCGCCTCGGAACCACGAGACGCAAGGGACCGTGCGTTTTTCCCCACCATAGCCATGACACCGGAGGACGGCCGAGGACTTCAGACAAAATAAAGATACCGTTACGTGCCTGATATTTTTAAACAAAGTGTGAGTACATACTTTCTTTTTATTTTCACATACAGTTCCCACTGTAATCAGATCCACTACTCTTAGAGCGGCGCTGCTCTCTCTCTTTTCTCCTCTACACCCCCCATCCATCCGCTCCCATCGGCCCTGCGTGCCCCCCTCCACCCTCTCCCATCGGACCGCACACTCCCATCGACCCGCACGCCCCCCCCCCCTCCATTCTATCCCATCGGCCCACATGCCCCCCCCTCTCCCATCGACCCGCGTGCCCCCCACTCCCATCGACCCCCCTCTCCCATCGACCCGCGCGCCCTCCTCCACCCTCTCCCATCGACCCGTGCGCCCCCCTCCACCCTCTCCCATTCGATCCCATCGACCCGCGCGCCCCCTCTGCCATCGACCCGCGCACCCCCCTCCACCCTCTCCCATCGACCCGCGCACCCTCCTCCATTCGATCCCATCGACCTGCGCGCCCTCCTCCACCCTCTGCCATCGACCCGTGCGCCCCCTCCATTCGATCCCATCAGCCCACACGCCCCCGCCCCCCTCCACCAGTTCCCAACGGCCCACACGCCCCCGCCCCCCTCCACCAGTTCCCAACGGCCCACATGCCCCCTCCACCCGTTCCCAAAGGCCCGCCTGTTCCCATCAGCCTGCACGCCCCCCCCCCCTACATTCACTACCAGCGTCCCACACGCCCCCTCCACCCGTTCCCATTGGCCCACACGCCCCCTCCGCCCTCTCCCATCGACCTGCGCACCCCCCTCACGCCCCCCCCTCCATTCGATCCCAGCGGTCCACATGCCCCCCCCTCTTCCATCGACCCACGCGCCCCCTCCACCCTCTCCCATCGACCCACGCGACCCTCTCCCTTCGACTCGCAAACCACCTCTACCATCGGCCCGCACGCACCCCCCTCCATTCGATCCCATCGCCCCACACACCCCCCCTCCAATCGGCCCACACACCCCCCCTACATTCACTCCCATCGGCCCACACGCCCCCGCCCCCGCCACCCGTTCCCAACAGCCCACATGCCCCCTCCACCCGTTCCCATCGGCCCACATACTCCTCCATCGGTTTCCACTGGCCCACACACTCCCCCTTCTATTGCTATGATTGACTCACACATCCTCCCCTTTGGCTTCCTGCCCCCATCCCGGGTACATCCTCTGATGCTCAGCACTGCAGCATGTAACAGACCCAACCTAGACACGTGTACCCTACCCGGGTGCAGACTTACCCCCTTGGAGACAGCCTGGCACAGATGCTGCATCCAGTCCGCCATGTCCTCATCATTGGCTGCGCTCAGTTCCAGGGAAGGCTGCTCCGTCAGGATGATCTGGAAGGAGTGCGCCCTCTCTGTAGAGTTGGCCCTGCGGCACCCACCACACTGTTCCCCCCTGCAGGGCAGTTATATATATATATAAAACGTCATCCTTGGTTTCATCCGACCAACAACCTTACACAGGAACATGGGGGGGGGGGGGGAATGTTAGAGGCCTTACCCCAGATTGATAGACAGCATGGGGGTCACATCGGTCCTCTCGGGGTACTGGTATAAGATGCCGTTACTGGGAAGAGAGCAATAAAGAGATCATGTGATGGTCTATTCCACCAGACCTTCCGCTTCCCCCATTGAAGTCCCCCACACCTCCCCCGTTCCTCCTCACCTGAGGACCACATAGCAGGTCTTCCAGGTCTCCCGGCCCAGGTAGGAGGTGCCA
>CM053035.1:3044151-3162862 GCA_028564925.1 Lithobates sylvaticus
GGAGGGGGAAGGAGAGTGTGGCATAGTGTAGTGCGGGGAGGGGGAAGAGTGGGTGGCATAGTGTAGTGTGGGGGAGGGGGAAGAGAGGGTGGCATAGTGTAGTGCGGGGAGGGGGAAGATTGGGTGGCATAGTGTAGTGTGGGGGAGGGGGAAGAGAGGGTGGCATAGTGTAGTGCGGGGGAGGGGGGAAGAGAGGGTGGCATAGTGTAGTGTGGGGGAGGGGAAGAGTGGGTGGCATAGTGTAGTGTGGGGAGGGGGGAAGAGTGGGTGGCATAGTGTAGTGCGGGGAGGGGGAAGAGTGGGTGGCATAGTGTAGTGTGGGGGAGGGGGAAGAGAGGGTGCCATAGTGTAGTGTGGGGGAGGGGGAAGAGAGGGTGGCATAGTGTAGTGCGGGGGGAGGGGGAAGAGAGGGGTGGCATAGTGTAGTGCGGGGGAGGGGGAAGAGAGGGTGGCATAGTGTAGTGTGGGGGAGGGGAAGAGTGGGTGGTGTAGTGTAGTGCGGGGAGGGGGAAGAGTGGGTGGCATAGTGTAGTGTGGGGGAGGGGAAGAGTGGGTGGTCATAGTGTAGTGTGGGGGAGGGGGAAGAGAGGGTGGCAGTGTAGTGTGGGGGAGGGGGAAGAGAGGGTGGCATAGTGTGTGTGGGGGCGGGGAAGAGAGGGTGGCTAGTGTAGTGTGGGGGAGGGGGAAGAGAGGGTGGCAGTGTAGTGTGGGGGAGGGGGGGGAAGAGGGGTGGCATAGTGTAGTGTGGGGGAGGGGGAAGAGAGGGTGGCAGTGTAGTGTGGGGGAGGGGGAAGAGAGGGTGGGGGGTGGCATAGTGTAGTGTGGGGGGGGGGGGGAGGGGGAAGAGAGGGTGGGCGGGCGGGCGTAGTGTAGGGGGGGCGGAGTGGGGGAGGGGGGAAGAGGAGGGTGGGATTAGTGTAGTGTGGGGAGGGGGGAGGGAGAGAGGTGGCATAGTGTAGTGCGGGGGAGGGGGAAGAGAGGGTGGCATAGTGTAGTGTGGGGGAGGGGAAGAGTGGGTGGTGTAGTGTGGGGGAGGGGGAAGAGAGGGTGGCAGTGTAGTGTGGGGGGGGGGGAAGAGAGGGTGGCATAGTGTAGTGTGGGGAGGGGGAAGAGTGGGTGGCATAGTGTAGTGTGGGGAGGGGGGAAGAGTGGGTGGCATAGTGTAGTGTGGGGAGGGGGAAGAGAGGGTGGCATAGTGTAGTGTGGGGGCGGGGGAAGAAGAGAAGGTGGTAGGGTTCAGTGAATGGGAAAGGTGCACAAGGTAAATACCAACTCACTCAGTCAGGGCGATGTCCGCCGTGTCCACCAGAAACTGGCGCCGCCTGTTGGTACAGACTATCGTCACCGTCTGCTGGTCAAGACCAACCTACCAGGAAGGAGGAGGATAAATGAAAGCTCGCCATTGGCTGATCTTCCCATCCTGTAGCACAAAGTGACACTTACAGAGATGTAGTCCAGCTCGTTGTAGGAGACGGCGTCCTCCACCATGTACGGTTTGTCGGCGGCACCTGGCGGGGGAGGGGTATACAGGTCACACATGTGCGGCGGGAAGGATCTCTATGGAGACCTAGTATAAGAAGCGCGGCCCCTCACCTTTCCGCAGGAAGTAGATGTAACAGTCGGTGAGAAGGACGTAGAGCAGCTGCAGATCCCCCTCCATGTGACCCGTACTCATCCGGAACATCTGAGGAAACAAAGAGAACCCGTCATCCCGGTCCAACCTTTCTCAGAGTCATTGCTTAACCACAAAGTGAGACGCAGCAGCTGGAATCCGATTGGTTGCTAGCGGCAACGCCGGCAATCTCCTCTACTTCAAGGCACAATGCATAGGAAGGGAAGTCATCTGATTGGACGCCGTTCCTCACCTTGAACAGCTGCTCCTCGTTCTCTCGGAACACGTGAATCATCAGAAGGAGGAGGAGGTTATTGTCCACCCTGAAGAGACAGAAGGAGGTATTGTGAGCCAATGAGTGTCCTACAGATCCCGCCCTACCGAGCCCCGGCCAATCCCCTTCCCAGATAAAAACCTTAGCTCCACCCACTGAGCACGCTCTGGGTCACTGATGCCACGTAGAGCGACTCCATCCTCTATGCACCCCCTTACTTCACCCTCCAAGCTCCTCCTCTATGCACGCCCCTTACTTCATCCTCCATGCACGCCCCTTACTTCATCCTCCATGCACGCCCCTTACTCCATCCTCTACGCACGCCCCATTCCTTCACCCTCCATGCTCCTCCTCTATGCATGCCCCCACTACTCCATCCTCTACGCACGCCCCATTCCTTCACCCTCCATGCACGCCCCATTCCTTCACCCTCCATGCACGCACGCCCCATTCCTTCATCCTCCATGCACGCCCCATTTCTTCATCCTCCATGCACGCCCGCCCCATTTCTTCATCCTCCATGCATGCACGCCCCATTCCTTCATCCTCCATGCCCGCCCCATTCCTTCATCCTCCATGCACGCCCGCCCCATTTCTTCATCCTCCATGCACGCCCGCCCCATTTCTTCATCCTCCATGCACGCCCCCCATTTCTTCATCCTCCATGCACGCCCGCCCCATTTCTTCATCCTCCATGCACGCCGCCCCATGTCTTCATCCTCCATGCATGCACGCCCCATTCCTTCATCCTCCATGCACGCCCCATTCCTTCATCCTCCATGCACACCCCATTCCTTCATCCTCCATGCACGCCCCATTCCTTCATCCTCCATGCACGCCCGCCCCATTTCTTCATCCTCCATGCATGCACGCCCCATTCCTTCATCCTCCATGCACGCCCCATTCCTTCATCCTCCATGCACGCCCCATTCCTTCATCCTCCATGCACGCCCGCCCCATTTCTTCATCCTCCATGCACGCCCGCCCCATTTCTTCATCCTCCATGCACGCCCGCCCCATTTCTTCATCATCCATGCACGCCCGCCCCATTTCTTCATCATCCATGCACGCACGCCCCATTTCTTCATCCTCCAAGCCCGCCCCATTTCTTCATCATCCCTGCACGCCCGCCCCATTTCTTTATCCTCCATGCACGCCCGCACCATTCTTTCATCCTCCATGCACGCCCGCCCCATTTCTTCATCCTCCACACACGCCACATTCCTTCATCCTCCACGCACGCCACATTCCTTCATCCTCCACGCATGCACGCCACATTCCTTCATCCTCCACGCACGCACGCCACATTCCTTTATCCTCCATGCTTCTCCTCTATGTACGCCCCCACTACTCCATCCTCTACACACGCCCCATTGATTTATTTTCATTTACCTGAATTCACAAGGATGGGGGGCATCTGTGGGGCTGCCCTGCCCCTCCTCCACTCCAGAGTCCTCCGCAATACTCAGGCTGGGGCTTCCCTTCCCCCCAGAGCTGGTAGTCAGCATGGTCTGGCCGGAGTGCTCCTCTAGGGATCCTTTAGCCGACGTCTCTCCCCCTCCTCCCTCTTCTTCTTGTCCAACATCCTCAGGGCCACCAAAAACATGTGTTGGTTGGCTCTGGCCTGGAGAGTCATGGTCGCCACCACCTGCTGCAAGAGAGTTTGGACTCTCTGGGGTAAAGTAGTAGAAGTCCATGGGATTCTGCAAGCCCTTACTACTGTCCTGGCTTCGGGGGTCGCCGGGGGTCTCCCCCGGGGAACAGGTCCGAAAGGAATGGTCAGTGGCTTCTGGGTTACAGGACCAGCTCTGAGGGTCCAGCTGGCCGTTCAGCTTCTCTATGACCTCCGTGAGAGGCTGCCCCACGCTCTCCATGGACGTGTCCTGCATCTTGGGCAGGCGGAGGGCCGGTTCGCTGAGCTCTGACGGCTTCTCTTCCAGTTCTCCGTTACAGACGTTGGACTTGTGCTCGGGGTCCGGGTCCTCGGCCTCCGAGGTACTAAGGAGGGGGCGCTGGGTGCCGTCCTCCGATCGACCCTTTTTACGCTTCCCACTCCGCTTCTTCCTTACCATCCTGAAACAGAGAATATTGGGAAAGCTTCACAAATCCGGATCTCTGGACTTTCAGAGAAAATGTATTCATGTGAATAACGTGAACCAACCGGCTTGGTGAAGTTAGGAGGCCGGGCTCTGGGGGATGAGGCCGGGCTCTGAGGGATGAGGCCGGGCTCTGGGGGATGAGGCCGGGCTCTGGGGGATGAGGCCGGGCTCTGGGGGATGAGGCCGGGCTCTGGGGGATGAGGCCGGGCTCTGGGGGATGAGGCCGGGCTCTGGGGGATGAGGCCGGGCTCTGGGGGATGAGGCCGGGCTCTGGGGGATGAGGCCGGGCTCTGGGGGATGAGGCCGGGCTCTGGGGGATGAGGCCGGGCTCTGGGGGATGAGGCCGGGCTCTGGGGGATGAGGCCGGGCTCTGGGGGATGAGGCCGGGCTCTGGGGGATGAGGACGGGCTCTGGGGGATGAGGCCGGGCTCTGGGGGATGAGGCGGGGCTCTGGGGATGAGGCCGGGCTCTGGGGGATGAGGCCGGGCTCTGGGAGATGAGGCCGGGCTCTGGGAGATGAGGCCGGGCTCTGGGAGATGAGGCCGGGCTCTGGGAGATGAGGCCGGGCTCTGGGAGATGAGGCCGGGCTCTGGGAGATGAGGCCGGGCTCTGGGAGATGAGGCCGGGCTCTGGGAGATGAGGCCGGGCTCTGGGAGATGAGGCCGGGCTCTGGGGGATGAGGCCGGGCTCTGGGGGATGAGGACGGGCTCTGGGGGATGAGGCCGGGCTCTGGGAGATGAGGCCGGGCTCTGGGAGATGAGGCCAGGGGCAAAACAAAACCAGAGAAAATCCCAACTTACCGACCAGCCTGCAAACAACAGTATGCGGTAAAAACTGAGGTTTAGTCTGCACACATTTGCAAATACATGCGTAAGCTGCAGTGCCCCAGCAAGACACCCCGATATTTTCTGTAGTCCCAACTCTAAATTCTGAGAGCCTCCACAGTAGAAGCACATGCGTTATAATGGACAGGCAGAGGGCAGGTGAGCCTGGGGGGAGCCCACCCCTCCCTGAAGGAAAATACAGGCGTGCCTTGATGAGGCTCTGTGGCTTACGCATGTAGTAATCAAATGTGTGCAGACTAAACCCCTGTTTTTCTAAATTGAGCCGGGAATTTCTCTGGTTTTGTTTTGCATGCCTTGGCCTTCCATGTGCTCTTTGCTGCAAAGGCCAGTTATAGGTGAGGGCAGTGGCCATTCGTTTGTACTGTTGAGGCCAGGGGGTAGAGGCCAGGCTCTGGAGGTTGAGGCCCTGGGGGGGGGGGGGGGGGTTGAGAGGACAGGGGGCCAGGCTGTCTGGGTGGGCCCTGGGGGGGGGTGGAGGCCAGGCTCTGGAGGTTGAGGCCACAGGAGGGGGGTGAAGAGGCCAGGGGGCCAAGCTCTTGGGTTGGAGGCCAGGCTCTGGGGGGTGGAGAGGCCAGGGGGCCAAGCTCCTGGGGTGGAGGAGGCCAGGCTGTCGGGTGGGCCCTTGGGGGGGCCAGGCTCTGGAGGTTGAGGGGCCCTGGGGGGGGTAGAGGCCAGGCTCTGGGGGGGGGGGGGCTAGAGGCCAGGGGGCCGAGCTCTTGGGGTGGAGGGGGCCAGGCTGTCGGGTGGGTCCTTGGGGGGGGGGGAGGAGGCCAGGCTCTGGAGGTTGAGGCCCTGGGGGGGGGGGGAGTGGAGAGGCCAGGGGGCCGAGCTCTTAGGGTGGAGGGGGGCAGGCTGTTGGGGTGGGCCCTGGGGGGGGGGTGGAGGCCAGGCTCTGGAGGTTGAGGCCCTGGGGGGGGGGGGGGGGTGGAGAGGCCAGGGGGCCAAGCTCTTGGGGTGGAGGAGGCCAGGCTGTCGGGTGGAGGGTCCAGGCCCTGGGGTTGTAGAGGATAAGCTATGGTGGCTGAGGCCCTGGGGGGGGGGGGGGGGTAGAGACCAGGCTCTGGGGGTGGAGGGGCCAGGGGGGCCGAGCAGTACCACACACACCTGTGTAACACTGAAGGAAAGAAAAGCTTGCTGCCCAAAGCAACCAATCAGAATACGTCATCATTGTACTGGACACAACTGAAATCCAATTCCACTTTTCCTTTCGTTTTATGGTGGAAGAGGCCCCTCCCCACCTCTATTGCCTGGGGAGGGATGGGTTACTCAACCAATCAATGGCTCTGCCTACCTGTCAACAAGAGTCATGTGACCTAAAAGTAGTGGCTCCATACCAGGACACAGAGCCCAGGATTGGTGGTGGTAGGTGAGTATATGAAAACTTAGTAGCCTATCACAGGTTAGGGTTGCAGGGCAGAGCTGGTGATGGGAAAGGGGGCGGACACTGAGGGATCTGACACTTCTGGAAGTGTCGGTTCCCTAAAAGACTTTGAAGGCTACCCCATCCCCCCCGCCACCAATCCATCCCCCCCAGGTATAAAATGATGGGATACGTTTAAAGAACTATTATTGGTAATTTGATACATTGTAAATATTTCTGGCTTCTTGTATATACAGCCCCTCCCACATGTGCGCTCACCTGATGACCTCCAGCTCGGCGTTGTTCTCGGTGTAGGTGGTAAAGGCGGCTCCTTTCCTCTTGGTGGCGCTGTGCACCGGCGTGGACTCGGAGGTAGAGAGGCCGTCGATCACATCCTGGGTACTCAGGTCAGTGCTGTCAGAGGTGGGCTCGGTGGCCCTCGGGGGCTGGTTATAGGACAGGGTGGTGTCCAGGGACGTCACGTCGATCTCGGAGTCCTGGGTGATGGGGTCGCTGGTGTCCGGTGTGTCCGCCGCCGTGCCGGGCCCTGGGGTGACACCAGAAGACGACAGATCTTGTGTGAACGGGTTGTAGCGATGCACTGAGCTTCTCATTTGTGATTTGGGGTGGTGGAGCACAAATGGCGGCGGGCGGGGGAAGAGGCTGTCATCGTGGAGGTCTCCGTCTGTCACAGAACAGCGCGAGAGAGACGGGTGACAAGTCAGGGCAGGAAGTGGGGGGGGGGGGGGGGGGAGGAATAACAAACCAATCCATCAATTATAGATTTCTAATACAGGAATCCAATTGGGGGGAGAAAAACAGGACTGGCAATAAAGAGGGACTTTCATGATTAAACTCTAAATGAAGGGGGGGGGGGGGGGGGGGGGGGGGGGACATGTCCCGTCCTCAATACCAGAGAAAAGAGAGCGGAGCTTTTCAGGGGATACTTATAGATACGACTTTTCAATCAATATTGTGTCATCATTCTATGTAAACATTTACTAAGAGAGTCTAAAGTCTGTAGAGACTCGTCATACCGACACGCCACAAGAAGCGCCCCCCCCCCCTGCATCAGGGCCCCCCAACAAAGCCCTTCCCCCCTTCCTTACATTGCGGGTCCCCAACAGAATCCTCCTTACAGCACAGCCCCCATCAGGGTCCCCACAGAGCCCCCCCCCTTACAGTCCAGATCCCCAACAGAGCACCCCCTTACATTACGGGTCCCCCACAGAATCCTCCTTACATCACAGCCCCCATCAGGATCCCCAACAGAGCCCCTCCTTACATTCCGGGTTACCCAACAGAGCACCCCTTACATTACTGACCCCCAACAGAGCCCCCCCCTTACATTACGAATCCCCAACAGAGCACCCCCCCCTTACATTACAAATCACCCAACAGAGCCCCCCCTTACATTACAAATCCCCAAGAGAGCCCCCCCCTTACATTAAAAATCCCCAAGAGAGCCCCCCCTTACATTACGGATCCCCAACAGAGCCCCCCCTTACATTACGGATCCCCAACAGAGCCCCCCTTACATTACAAATCACCAACACAGCCCCCCTTACATTACGGATCCCAAACAGAGCCCCCCTTACATTACGGATCCCCAACAGAGCCCCCCCCCCTTACAAATCCCCAACAGAGCCCCCCCCTTACAAACCCCCAACAGAGCCCCCCCCCCCTTACAAACCCCCAACAGAGCCCCCCCCTTACAAATCCCCAACAGAGCCCCCCCCTTACAAATCCCCAACAGAGCCCCCCCCTTACATTACGGATCCCCAAAAGAGCCCCCCTTACATTAAGGATCCCCAAAAGAGCCCCCCTTACATTAAGGATCCCCAAAAGAGCCCCCCTTACATTAAGGATCCCCAAAAGAGCCCCCCCCTTACATTAAGGATCCCCAACAGAGATCCCCCCCTTACATTAAGGATCCCCAACAGAGCCCCCCTTACATTAAGGATCCCCAACAGAGCCCCCCTTACATTAAGGATCCCCAACAGAGTCCCCCCTTACATTAAGGATCCCCAACAGAGCCCCCCCCCCTTACATTAAGGATCCCCAACAGAGCCCCCCCTTACATTAAGGATCCCCAACAGAGCCCCCCCCCCTTACATTAAGGATCCCCAACAGAGCCCCCCCCCCCCTTACATTAAGGATCCCCAACAGAGCCCCCCCCTTACATTAAGGATCCCCAACAGAGCCCCCCCTTACATTAAGGATCCCCAACAGAGCCCCCCCTTACATTACAAATCCCCCATCATGGTAAAAATGACTTATTATTGTTTTTTGTTTTAGACAAAATGTCTAAATAAAGTTTTATAACAACAAAATAATTGATTGAAAAAGTTGTATCCAAGTAGAACCTGAAGGTGGCGCTCTCTCCGGGTAATGAGGCATTATTGCCAGTCATGGTTTATACATCTACAATGACTTATTACCACTTCTAATCTGTGCAATGATTCTAGAACAATCCACACCGACATAATCACACCAACCGCAGCCACAAAGAAAACAAAGGCAGACGCCAACGCACACGGCACACGCACAGCGCACACGGCACACGCACAGCGCACAGCGCACACGCACAGCGCACAACGCACACGCACAGCGCACAGCGCACAACGCACACGTACACGGCACACGCACAGCGCACAGCGCACAACGCACACGCACACGCACAGCGCACAGCGCACAACGCACACGGCACACGCACAGCACACGCGGGGAGGTTAGTAGGTCAGCTGGTTAATAAGGAGAACACAAAACCACAACAACATCTCAATTAGTGATAATAGAATTATAAAAAGGAGGAGGAAGTGACTGTGAGAGATCCGTATTAATGGGGTGGGGGTGGGGGGGGTAATAGACTCTGTTTTAAATGGCCGTGGTCCTGTAATTGGAGGATGGATCTCCTATAGGTGGGATGGTCCATATAGTAAATATAGCGGAGTGGAGTACAGAGGAGCCCCCCCTCCCCCCCCCCCCCGGTGACGGATAATCACAGACTCCCCGGATAGGTGAGAAATCTCGGCCCGTGTGATCAGAATCTGCAGCATTGTCACGTGTTGTTAGGTGGTTACAGAGCCAATCAGAGGCAGCGTGCGGGTTGGGGGTGGTAGGCGACTAAACACAGAAGAGAACAGGAGGGAATGGGGGAGGGGGGGGCAGATGCAGAAGGGAAGGCGGGAAGAAAGTAGGGGTGGGGGTGGTAAGATGGGGGCAGGAGAATTAGTATCTGAAATAAGAACTGTCTGTGTATACAACACGGAAACTGACCAGGGAGGATGCAGCGTAGCGTCCTCTCATTCTCTGCAGGGCAACACAGACAGTTCTCATTTCACCAACTGAAGAAGTGAGTAGAGGACAAGGACAGAGGAGGACCAATAGGGCCTCATGCATGGAAAGGTCATCACTAATAGTAGGTATGATTCTGATTGGTGGATGATGCAGATACATTGGGTCCAGTGCTGGGTGGAGCTATGGACGGGCGGGGGCCGGTGTTAGAGAGATGAAGACAAGGGAGGCCACAGACAGTTCTGGGTGGAGGTACGAGGAGTGAGGGACAACAGTTGGGTATATAGGAGGTGATGGCAGAGGGCCACAGACAGTTCTGGGTGGAGGTACGAGGAGTGGAGGACGACAGTTGGATATATAGGAGGTGATGGAAGAGGGCCACAGACAGTTCTGGGTGGAGGTACGAGGAGTGGAGGACAACAGTTGGGTATATAGGAGGTGATGGAAGAGGGTTACAGACAGTTCTGGGTGGAGGTACGAGGAGTGGAGGACAACAGTTGGGTATAAAGGAGGTGATGGAAGAGGGCCACAGACAGTTCTGGGTGGAGGTACGAGGAGTGGAGGATGACAGTTGGGTATAGAGGAGGTGATGGCAGAGGGCCACAGACAGTTCTGGGTGGAGGTACGAGGAGTGAGGGACAACAGTTGGGTATATAGGAGGTGATGGCAGAGGGCCACAGACAGTTCTGGGTGGAGGTACGAGGAGTGGAGGACGACAGTTGGGTATATAGGAGGTGATGGCAGAGGGCTACAGACAGTTCTGGGTGGAGGTACGAGGAGTGAGGGACAACAGTTGGGTATATAGGAGGTGATGGCAGAGGGCCACAGACAGTTCTGGGTGGAGGTACGAGGAGTGGAGGACGACAGTTGGGTATATAGGAGGCAATGGAAGAGGGCTACAGACAGTTCTGGGTGGAGGTAGAGTTGGAAGGGGAGGAGCCATGTACATACAGATCAGAGAAGGGGAGGAGTCGTGTACATACAGATCAGAGAAGAGGAGGAGCCATGTACATACAGATCAGAGAAGGGGAGGAGCCATGTACATACAGATCAGAGAAGGGGAGGAGTCACGCACAAACAGATCAGAGAAGGGGAGGAGTCATGTAGATAGAGATCAGAGAAGGGGAGGAGTCATGTAGATAGAGATCAGAGAAGGGGCGGAGCCATGTACATAGAGATCAGAGAAGGAGAGGAGCCATGTACATACAGTACAGAGAAGGGGAGGAGCCATGTACATACAGTACAGAGAAGGGGAGGAGCCATGTACATACAGTACATAGAAGGGGAGGAGTCATGTACATACAGATCAGAGAAGGGGAGGAGCCATTTACATACAGTACAGAGAAGGGGAGGAGTCATGTACATACAGTACAGAGAAGGGGAGGAGCTATGTACATACAGTACAGAGAAGGGGAGGAGTCATGTACATACAGATCAGAGAAGGGGAGGAGCCATGTACATACAGATCAGAGAAGGGGAGGAGCCATGTACATACAGAGCAGAGAAGGGGAGGAGTCATGTGCATACAGTACAGAGAAGGGGAGGAGCCATGTACATACAGATCAAAGGGGAGGAGCCATGTACACACAGATCAAAGGGGAGGAGCCATGTACATACAGATCAGAGAAGGGAAGGAGCCATGTACATAGAGATCAGATAAGGGGAGGAGCCATGTGCATACAGATCAGAGAAGGGGAGGAGCCATGTACATACAGATCAGAGAAGGGGAGGGGCCATGTACATACAGATCAGAGAAGGGGAGGGGCCATGTACATACAGATCAGAGAAGGGGAGGGGCCATGTACATACAGATCAGAGAAGGGGAGGAGCCATGTACATACAGTACATAGAAGGGGAGGAGCCATGTACAACGAGATCAGAGAAGGGGAGGAGCCATGTACATACAGTACATAGAAGGGGAGGAGCCATGTACAAAGAGATCAGAGAAGGGGAGGGGTCATGTGCATAGAGATCAGAGAAGGGGAGGAGCCATGTACATACAGATCAGAGAAGGGGAGGAGCCATGTACATACAGATCAGAGAAGGGGAGGAGCCATGTACATACAGATCAGAGAAGGGGAGGAGCCATGTACATACAGATCAGAGAAGGGGAGGAGTCATGTACATAGAGATCAGAGAAGGAACAAGGAAGGGGAGGAGTCAGGGAGAAGGCAATGAAGCAATATGGCTGTTCCCACCTTCCCAGTCTGTGCTGGGCACGGACCGCGCTGCAGGGTAACCATCTCCAAAATCATAATCTACAGAGACCGGGGACAAAACAGCCGGGTTAGAAACAGTCGCTGCAGACGGCGTGTTGCCGCACCATGTTCTGTGTATTGCATCCTAACCAGTGCAGCTGCGTGTGGCATCATACAATACAGCGCCCCCTAGTGCTGGACGGGTCGTTATGTCACTTTATGGACCCCAAAAGTAATTTGACCACAAAACAGATGTGTGTTCTCCCATCTGGACTCCTAAGCAAGACGGGGGGGGGTCACATCATTTCATGTTTGCTAATATAATAGGAAGCCGCACACCACACCGGGATGGAAGCCCCAGCAGGGGGCAAATGCATCAAAGAGAAGCTTGGAGTGTCCTCAACAGTGCTGGAAAAATAAAGTGATATTTATGCCAAACAGCACAGCTATTATGGGATGGCAGCTGGTTTGGGAGGAGCGGAGATGGTGACTGCGGTGGACCCCTGAGTAGTGCCGGGGACTCTGCAAATACTGAGGTCTGTTAATCCCTGGGAGGACTCAGACATCTCCCGAGACTCCACCACTCACTATAGGAGGCAAGCAGGGTATGGAGAGGCCCGTACCTTCACTGGAGGGCGCAATGGCGCTGTCATCCCACTCTAGGTTGGCAGAGTTTATGGAGTTGAAGGAATTGAGGGACAGGCTGTCGGAGCCGCGGGTGTTGCTCGGGAGGCGGTCCTCAAAATCCAGGAGGTACTGCGGTTTGTAGTATTCCGGCATGTAGGGCGCCAAATCCAAGTACGGGACATCCTAGAGGGCAACCCGGGCATTACACCAGAAAAATACCAGAGATCACATTTATTGGTTCATTATATGAAAACAACCCGATTCTAACGCTACTGATAGAAAAATAAAATGATCCCGACTCCCCGATCTCCCAATCTGTACCCCCACCCTCCCCCGATCTCCCAATCTGTACCCCCCCCTAAAAATTATATTTCTTCAAGCGCCCGATATACTAAATAAAATCATAATCAGGTATATATAGTAATATAAAACGTAATAAAAAAATATTATTAAAATTTATAAATATAAAAAAAGTGGGGGGGGGGGGGGGGGGGGGGGGGAAAAAAAAAAAAAATAAAAAAAATCGCCCCCCCACCCCCCAATCTCCCAATCTGTAACCCCCCCCCAATCTCCCAATCTGTAACCCCCCCCAATCTGTACCCCCCCCCAATCTCCCAATCTGTAACCCCCCCCCCCAATCTGTACTCCCCCCCAATCTTCCAATCTGTAACTCCCTCCCCAATCTCCTCACTCCCCCCCCCCGATCTCCCAATCTGTACCCCCCCTCCGCCGATCTCCCAATCTGTACTCCCCCCGATCTCCCAATCTTGTACTCCCCCCCCCGATCTCCCAATCTGTACTCCCCTCTCCCCCGATCTCCTAATCTGTACCCCCCCCCCCCCCCCCCGATCTCCCAATCTGTACCCCCCCCCCCCATCTCCCAATCTGTACCCCCCCCCCCCCCCCCCCATCTCCCAATCTGTACCCCCCCCCCCCATCTGTACTCTCCCCCCAATCTGTACTCATTCCCTAATCTTCACTCCCCCTAATCTCAGGATCTCATAATCTCAATCTTTTCTGGATTGGTAATCTCCACACCTAAACTCCTAAATGTTCACTCCCCCTAAATTCCCAATCTGTACTCCCTGATCTCTAATCGCAAAGAAAAGGTGGTATGTCCCTCATGTATAAATAATTACAAAATATCAAACATATACCGTAAAAGTCACATTGAAGACAAAATAGTTTGCATCACTTGATGAGTCTACGTGTTTCACGGTCACACTGCTTCTTCAGGACTGCGTTTCAAGTGTAGCAGATACTATACGTGTACAAATGTCAATCTACACATCAAAAAAGACAACAGTTAATAACATAGGTTGTGTTGTCTTTTGATTTGCAGAGTGATGTTTGTACACATATAGTATCTGCTACACTCAAAATGCAGTCCTGAAGAAGCAGCGTGACCGTGAAACGCGTAAACTCATCAAGTGGTACAAACTATTTGTCTTCGATGCGACTTTTAGATTTTTGATATTTTGTAATTATTGATACACAAAAGAGTACCTTTTATGATGCCCCAATAAAATGATATGTTTATGTACTATTATGTTTGTGTTGATACCGGTTGGTCATCCTTGAACACTGCATGTCTATATATGTTCCCTTTACTTCATACTCCCCTAATACCTAATCTGTGCTCCCCCCTAACCTGTGCCCCCCCCTAATCTCCTAGTCTGTACCCCCTAATCTGTACTCCCCCCCCTAATCTCCTAGTCTGTACCCCCTAATCTGTACTCCCCCCCTAATCTGTACTCCCCCCCCTAATCTCCTAGTCTGTACCCCCTAATCTGTACTCATCCTAATCTGTACTACCTCCAATCTCCTATTCTGTACCCCCCCCCCAATCTCCTAATCTGCACCCCCCCTCCCCCCAATCTCCTAATCTGCACCCCCCCTCCCCCCAATCTCTTCCACAGTGTTCTTTGTGTCAAATTTTTTCTGGTATTTAAGCATCAGCTATAAAATGGTGACACCTCTCCCTGTATGTAATCAGTCTCTGCATCACAACTCCCTTCCTATACTGCTGAGTCATCGGCGAGAGAAACAGACAAACAGCCGGTAAGCGACTTTAACGAGTTGTGGATAAGAAGCTGTCAGGGCGGAGTGAGATCAGACTATGAGTGGGTGATGTAGAGTTTACAGTCTACTCACTCGTACTGGAATAAAATAGGAAAAGGTATCATTGTGGGGACAAAACGTTTCCTTCCCGTACATTGAAGGTACATGGGAAGTCATTACCTTCCGGGTTATACTGCCCCCTACAGAAGGGCTGGACATGGGCAAAAAAAACAAAAACTTGTAGACTAGCCCCAGGATAACCCCTCCTCTACCCAGCATGCCCCTGTTTTGTAACAAGCAGTACCGGGAGCATGACCACAGACACCAAGCGGTGGGGCCGGTGTCCCTCAATGGACTTCAAGGAAAAGAGTTTCTTACTAGTGTTCTAGGAGGATGGAGGTCTTCCTCGGCTCTGCTTGGAACCAGCCAACCATTTTGCTTCTGGCATCTTTACCTTCATTTTCTCTGAAGAGTCATGGCCTGGAATTTCCCCCATTGGTTGGGTCGAGATATAGGTCTTCTTCAGTAGTCCTTGTAGACATTGAGTTCTTCTGGGTTCCAGGCCAGTTGGGGCTTATGGCCCCATTTTATTAGACCATTTTTTGTCTTCTTTCTAATGGGAATTATAGTTCCCAATGAGGGGGGGGGGGGTTACTACAAGTTGACCATGGGTCAGGTTACTAGTCTTTCCTCTTCATGGCTCGCTCCACACTTTTTGGGGGTGTTACGGTTGACCTGCTTCACACTTCTGGCCTTTGGGTCTTCTCCCATGTCAAGACCATCTTTACTGGTTTAGTAGCCTCCATCTTGTTCCTCAGACATTAGGTGTAGTCCTCCATCTTCTTCTCGTGTGGCCCTCAATGGACTTCAGGAAAAGAGTTTCTTACTAGTGTTCTAGGAGGATGGAGGTCGTCCTCAACTCTGCTTGGAACCAGCCAACCATTTTGCTTCTGGCATCTTTAGCTTCATTTTCCCTGAAGAGTCATGGCCTGAAATTTCCCCCACTGGTTGGGTCGAGATATAGGTCTTCTTCAGTAGTCCTTGTAGACATTGAGTTCTTCTGGGTTCCTGGACACTTTGGACCAGGCCAGTTGGGGCTTATGGCCCCATTTTATTAGATCATTTTTTTTACTTCTTTCTAATGGGATTATAGTTCCCAATGAGGGGGGGGGGGGGGGGGGGGGGGGGGGTTTCCTACAAGTTTACCATGGGTCAGGTTACTAGTCTTTCCTCGTCATGGCTCGCTCCACACTTTTTGAGGGTGTTACGGTTGACCTGCTTCACACTTCTGGCCTTAGGGTCTTCTCCCATGTCAAGGCCATCTTTACTGGTTTAGTAACCTCCATCTTGTTCCTCAGACATTAGGTGTAGTCCTCCATCTTCTTCTCGTGTGGCCCTCAATGGACTTCAGGAAAAGAGTTTCTTACTATTGTTCTAGGAGGATGGAGGTCTTCCTCAGCTCTGCTTGGAACCAGCCAACCATTTTGCTTCTGGCATCTTTAGCTTCATTTTCCCTGAAGAGTCATGGCCTGGAATTTCCCTATTGGCTTGGTCGAGGTATAGGTCTTCTTCAGTAGTCCTTGTAGACATTGAGTTCTGCTGGGTTCCTGGACACTTTGGACCAGGCCAGTTGGGGCTTATGGCCCCATTTTATTAGACCATTTTTTTATAGTTCCCAATGAGGGGGGGGGGGTTCCTACAAGTTGACCATGGGTCAGGTCACTAGTCTTTCCTCGTCATGGCTCGCTCCACACTTTTTGGGGGTGTTACGGTTGACCTGCTTCACACGTCTGGCCTTAGGGCCTTCTCCCATGTCAAGACCATCTTTACTGGTTTAGTAACCTCCATCTTGTTCCTCAGACATTAGGTGTAGTTCTCCATCTTCTTCTCGTGTGGCCCTCAATGGACTTCAGGAAAAGAGTTTCTTACTAGCGTTCTAGGAGGATGGAGGTCTTCCTCTACTCTGCTTGGAACCAGCCAACCATTTTGCTTCTGGCATCTTTAGCTTCATTTTCTCTGATTTCGCTTATGGCCCCATTTTATTAGACCATTTTTTTGTCTTCTTTCTAATGGGAATTATAGTTCCCAATGAGGGGGGGTTCCTACAAGTCGACCATGGGTCAGGTTACTAGTCTTTCCTCGTCATGGCTCGCTCCACACTTTTTGAGGGTGTTACGGTTGACCTGCTTCACACTTCTGGCCTTAGGGTCTTCTAAAAGTTGACCATGGGTCAGGTTACTAGTCTTCCCTCGTCATGGCTCGCTCCACACTTTTTGGGGGTGTTACGGTTGACCTGCTTCACACTTCTGGCCTTTGGGTCTTCTCCCATGTCAAGACCATCTTTACTGGTTTAGTAGCCTCCATCTTGTTCCTCAGACATTAGGTGTAGTCCTCCATCTTCTTCTCGTAGAGTTCGTTCTTACCAGGTGGGGGGTTTTGTCCTCATTCGGAGCCAGCTTTGGGCATTGGTCCCTCAGACGGCTCCTGAGCTGCAGATAGTTCTCGTTCTCGTTTACATTGGGCTCAATAGCAGTTATTTGCTGTGGCCCACCACTTGGTTGGGCTGCTTTGGGATGTTCCAGAAGTTAATGACTTCTTGTGCGCCTCATTGGACAAGGACAAAGATCATTGTACTCCCCCATCAAACGCCTTTCCTGGAGTCCACTGAGGGACACCGGTCCCACTCCTTTGTTTCTATGGTCATACTCTCCGTACTGCTTGTTGCAAAACTGAGGCATGCTGGGAAAAAGAGGGGTTCTCTTGAGCTGGCCTACAGTTTTTTTTTGTTTGCCAGTGTCCAAGTCTCCTGTAGGCAGCAGCATAGCCCAACAGTTACTGACTTCTTGAGTGCCGCAATGGACAAGAAGGTCAAAGATGGACAAGAAGGTCAAAGATGGTTGTACTCTGGAGTCCACTGAGGGACACCATTCCCACTCCTTTGTGGCTATGGTCATGCCTTCAGTACCGCTTGTTACAAAACTGAGGCATGCTGGGAAAAAAAGGAGGGGGTTCCCCTGAGCAGGCTTACAGTTTTTTGTTTTGTTTGCCAGTGCACAATCCTCCTGTAGGCAGCAGAATAGCCCAACAGTTACTGACTTCCTGTGACCCTCGGTGGTATGAAAATAGAAGCCCGAATTAGGCACAACACTGACAGCCCTGGAACACTAAAGGATGATGGGACATGTAGTTCTTGTCAAAGACAGACCAACCAGATCGGTCAATTCATCCTCCTGGTTTAGCCGCAGCTGGAGGGTGATGGTGATGATATACACCCAGGGATGAACGCTCGGGACGCAGACTATTTACGTTTTGGGCATTCCTCCCTCTCATAGAGCCTGACTTGCTGCCAAGCAGCGGGGGCCGGACCGGTGCCATGGTGTCCTCCAGCCGCAGCTAAACCTCCAGTGTGCACGAGACCTCCCAGAACCCCCCAGCTGGATCTCAGTAGATCCATCGCCCATACACATCCATCTACTCACCAGCTCCAACTCGAAGCGGATGAATTCCAGGCCAGAGACGAGGGTGAGGAAGAGGGTGAGATGGTCGTGGCTGCACACCAGGGCGTTCCTAGAACAAGGGGGGACAATGCAGAGAATGAGGCAGAAAAAGGTACCGGGGGTGGGGGGGGGGGTTTCAGGGGGCGGCACTTACTTGTAGTAATATTTCTGTAACAGACTTTGATTCTCCTGGAACAACCTCAGGTAACTCTCCAAGGAATTCTCATTGAGCGCCAGGTAAAGCCAGGCCCGACCTGCCGGGAACATGGATAGGAATCAACACAAGTGATACAGGAGACCCCCCCCACAGAGAACGTCAGAGACTGCCAATCAGAATCAACCCCCCGCCCCACAGAGAACGTCAGAGACTGCCAATCAGAATCAACCCCCCGCTCCCACCTGCCAGCTCTCTGTACAACACTGCAGAACATATCAGAGATATAGAGGTAGGTAGAATAGTGCTGATGCTACTCACTTCGGCCCAGGAGAGTGGCCACATGCTGCTGCTCCTCGATTTGTTTCACGGCCTCCCTGCGGGTAAAATGAACGACCAGCACCCAGTACCCGGAGGAGATGTCCTGCAACCTGCGGGGAGGAGGAGCAGAGGAGGAGGACTTAGTGTGGGTCTGTCCGAGTCTTCCATAAAATCATACATGGGAGGTGCAATGATTGTATATAAAAGTGAACCTGTCACCTATCCAGTGTTAAAGTGGTTGTAAACTTACCTGCTCTATATAATGGTAAGCGGCCTCTTACCTTCTCTTCTGGGGTCCCCCACTAGTGCTTCTGGCTCCCCCTCTTCTCAGAGTGCCCCCATAGCCAGCTGCTTGCTACGGTGGCATTCGTATAGGCTCCCTCCTCACAGGAGATTGGCTCACTGCATTTGCATGCAATCCATGGCCCCACCCAGCCCACCCCATCGAGGGCTTCGTGCGGCTCCCCCCCAGCCTGCTCCCCATCAGGGGCTTCACCCCGCCCCCCCCCCCCCATCAGGGGCTTTACGCCACCCCCAAGCTTGTCCCCCATCAGGGGAGTCACGCAACCCCCCCTATCAGGGGCTTTACACCGCCCCCCCTCCCAAGCCCGCTCCAATCAGGGCCTTACCCCCCCTTTCAAGCCTGCCCCCATCAGGGGCCTCACCCCACCTTTCAAGCCTGCCCCCATCAGGGGCCTCACCCCACCTTTCAAGCCTGCCCCCATCAAGGGCCTCACCCCGCCTTTCAAGCCTGCCCCATCAGGGCCTCACCCCGCCTTTCAAGCCTGCCCCCATCAGGGGCCTCACCCCGCCTTTCAAGCCTGCCCCCATCAGGGGCTTCACCCCGCCTTTCAAGCCTGCCCCCATCAGGGGCTTCACCCCGCCTTTCAAGCCTGCCCCCCATCAGGGGCTTCACCCCCACCCCCCCTCCCAAGCCTGCCCCCATCAGGGGCTTCACCCCGCCTTTCAAGCCTGCCCCCATCAGGGGCCTCACCCCGCCTTTCAAGCCTGCCCCCATCAGGGGCCTCACCCCGCCTTTCAAGCCTGCCCCCATCAGGGGCCTCACCCCGCCTTTCAAGCCTGCCCCATCAGGGGCCTCACCCCGCCTTTCAAGCCTGCCCCCATCAGGGGCTTCACCCCGCCTTTCAAGCCTGCCCCCATCAGGGGCTTCACCCCGCCTTTCAAGCCTGCCCCCATCAGGGGCTTCACCCCGCCTTTCAAGCCTGCCCCCATCAGGGGCTTCACCACGCCTTTTCAAGCCTGCCCCCATCAGGGGCTTCACCCCGCCTTTCAAGCCTGCCCCCATCAGGGGCTTCACCCCGCCTTTCAAGCCTGCCCCCATCAGGGGCTTCACCCCGCCTTTCAAGCCTGCCCCCATCAGGGGCTTCACCCCGTCTTTCAAGCCTGCCCCCATCAGGGGCTTCACCCCGCCTTTTTAAGCCTGCCCCCATCAGGGGCTTCACCCCGCCTTTTCAAGCCTGCCCCCATCAGGGGCTTCACCCCACCCCCCAAGCCTGCCCCATCAGGGGGGGGGGTGTTCATGTCACCCCCTCAAGCCCGCCCCATCATGGGCTGTACACCAGCCCCCACCCCCCAAGCCTGCCCGATCGATCATGGCGCTGTAATTTCAAAGCATCCCCCTATGGATTCCAGAATAAATGGTTTAAACCCTTCCTACAGAAGCTCCTGGAATCAGCGGACCGGACTTATCAATGTGCCTGAAAGATAAATTGGCCGCAATCCCCGTGATGGATAAAAATAAGAATAAAATGAATCTCAGTGATTGGTGCATCACCGCCATATCCGGACGGTGGACAGTTGGCGCCTGTATATATTATTTTGGCGCCTGTATATATTATTTTGGCGCTGTGATGTCGGGGGAGCAGCCATAAGTTTGGGGGACGTTATAAAAAGTCTGACCACCAATGGTGAAAGCTGGAAGTGCGATTGGTCAGCAAGTCTCGGCTCACCCGTAGAGCAGGGCGTGGTCCAGGTGTTCGCAGAGCCTCTGCAGGACGCGGTCGTGGTTGCGAATGGCGGGCGTCTCATCCTCACATGCGGCAAAGTAACTCTGTAACTGAGAAGAGAGAAGAGAGGTCAGGAGAGGTGGTGACCCCGATGTACAAAGACTCCCCCCCCCCCCACATCTGCTCATCTCTTACAAACATATCAACGTTCTGGGAATCCTTACCCCCCCTCCCCCGATGTACAGCGAGCGCAGGATGGCGGATCACAGAGGAATAGTCATGGTCTCCTCCTTATCCCTCCAAACTTAAGGGCCCATAGTGCTGGAGACCACATTTCCCAACCCTTGTTATGCCCCATGAGGCCTCACAAAGGAGGACTATACACAGATTTGGAAGGAGGTCAATTTGGGACTTTTAAAGGTGATTGGACTACATTACATTATTAAAACGTTCACAATTTAATGAATTGCAAAATTAAAAAATTCCATATTAAAAATAAATACGCTACTCTTGTTGTCTTTAATTTTATTTTCGTAGCAGTAGAAGGGTAAACACGTTTCGCCTACTGGGGCTTCTTCAGGGGGAAAAAAGGTATAAGCAACCAATCTGCCAATAGCATATGTATTAATCACAATACTTTACAATTAAACATTAACAATGTTGGTCCATTGTGAATGTTTAATTTTACAGTATTGTGATTAATACATATGCTATTGGCAGATTGGTTACTTATACCCTGAAGAAGCCCCACTAGGCGAAACATGTTGAGAGAGCGTTTACCCTTCTACCGCTATGAAAATAAGGACAAGACTGTTATTAGGGTATTTGTTTTTCATATGGAACTTTTAAATTTTGTAATTCAACAAATTGTGGACTTTTTTTTATTAATGTAATGTAGTCAATTACTGTCTATTTCAAGCACCTTAAAAGTCCAGAATTGATCTCCTTCCACATCTTCCTATGAAGAGATGTGGTGCTGATAATATGTTATTTCACCCACACTACTAATTAACCACCTCAATAACGGGGGGCACTTACCCCCTTCCTGCCCAGGCCAATTTTCAGCTGATTAAATGACAATTGCGCGGTCACATGCTACACTGTACCCAAACAGAATTTTTTATCATTTTGTTCCCACAAACGGAGCTTTCTTTTTGTGGTATTTGATCAATTCTGGGTTTTTTATTTTTTGCTAAATAAAAAAAAAGACCTAAAATTTTAAATAAAAAATAAAAAAGTTTCTTTTGTTTCCGTTATAAAATTTTGTAAATAAGTAAGTTTTCTCCTTCACTGACGGGCACTGATAAGGCGGCACCAATGAGGTGGCACTGATGGGCACTGGTAGGCAGCACTGATATGCATTGATAGGTGGCACTGATAGGCACTTATGGGTGGCACTGATAGGCGACACTGACGGGCACTGATAAGGCGGCACCAATGAGGTGGCACTGGTAGGCAGCACTGATATGCATTGATAGGTGGCCATGATAGGCACTTATGGGTGGCACTGATAGGCGACACTGACGGGCACTGATAAGGCGGCACCAATGGGGTGGCACTGATAGGCAGCACTGATATGCATAGATAGGTGGCACTGATGGCACTTATGGGTGGCACTGATAGGCGACACTGATGGGCACTGATAGGCATCACTGATGGGCTGCACGGATGGGTACTTATGGATGGCACTGCTGGATGGCATCACTGATGGCACTGGCACGCATTGGGGATAGGCACAGATTTGCAGCTGGCCGGGCAATGGTTGGCATTTCCCTGGTGGTCCAGTGTGGCGGCATCCTGGTGGTCCTTGGTGGGCATCCAAGGGGGGGGCTGCACTGACCCCCCCCCCCCGTCAGGAGAGCAGCCGATAGGCTCTCCTCTACTCGCGTCTGTCAGACACAAGTGAGGAAAACTCTTCCTGTTTTACATCATGATCAGCCGTGATTGGACACGGCTGATCACGTGGTAAAGAGTCTCCGTCGGAGGCTCTTTATCGAGATCGGTGTGTCAGACTGACACACCGCACCACCGATCGCCACGATGGGCACCCACCCATGGGCATGCGAAAGCGGTCCTTCTGGGAGGCCGTCATATGACGTCCACCCAGAACGAGAGCCGTGCCGCCCAGCCGTCATTTGACAAGCGTACTATAGTGTATGCCCATGTGAGGGCCGCGTTTGCCCGGACTGGCGTTCCATGCATCCCTGTACAGAAAGTCCCATCCACTTGGTATGAAGCAGCTTCATGGACACAGCCGCTGTTCCCAATTAGACAGACAGCCACCCACACGGCTGTCATATGGGGAGTGTCCAGGAAGCCGATTCATACCATTGAAATGGGCGGGACTGCCTGGGCATCCCGGGGTGGGCAAACATGGCCATCATACGGCATTACGCTGGTGTCAAAGGGGCCCAATACATCCCTCTCCCCACCCATCACTGCAGACCTACGGAGAAGAGTTACACAACATTCACACCCCATTGTGGACATCAAAGCCGCATGACAAGTCGCACCCCATGTTTTCCATTCATGTGCGACAAAGTCACAGCGACCTCAAAGTAGTTCCTGCATTACTTTGCTCTGACATTTTTGTGATTATTGAAGTTTATGGCCCTGAAGTTGCATAAAAGTCGAACCTGAATCTTTTACATGCAGCATGTGCGGAGGGAAAACAAGTCGCATCAAAGTCGCACCCTTCTAAAGTTACCCTCCAAGGTCGCATGTTTTACGTGTGTGAATGGAGCCTCACTAGGACAAGGCTTCATTCACTTGGCTGCACCGATCCCTACACCCGCATGGGGGGGGGGGGCACAGGGGCTCCATGCCGGCAACGACATGCGACCAGCCGCACGATCACCAAGCGCATCCCAGAGCGTATATTCACCTGGGTCCAACGCATGGACCGGGGCGCGGCCTATTCACATTCCGATCCATGAATCGCACGCTCCGGGACGTACTTTACAATCTGTGCTGTCAGTATGGAGCAGCTGTACATCCCCCCCCCCCCCCCCCCGGGTGTGATCACACCGAGCCCAACAGAATGAGAGCAGCAACCTCCCTCTCCGTCTTCCCGCCAGCACCGCGCCGACCGGAGACGCCGAGCCGGTTCATCAGGTCTGACATGCCAAACAGATTATCTGAATACTCGGGTGTGGCCCGGAGATTCTGACCCAAATGACTGAAGAAAGTCTCACGCAGCGCTCTACATACTCCACATCAGTCTCTACCCCAAGGAGCTTACAATCTACGGTCCCCAACACACATACTGGGGCCCAGCACACACCGCGGGGTATCTGAGGAATAGTACACGGGGGGGGGGGGACCCAGCACACACAGCGGGGTATCCAGGGAATAGTACACAGGGGGGGACCCAGCACACACCGCGGGGTATCCGGGGAATAGTACACGGGGGGGGGGACCCAGCACACACCGCGGGGTATCCTGGGAATAGTACACGGGGGGGGGGGGACCCAGCACACACCGCGGGGTATCCTGGGAATAGTACACGGGGGGGGGGGGACCCAGCACACACCGCGGGGTATCCGGGGAATAGTACACGGGGGGGGGGGGGGGACCCAGCACACACCGCGGGGTATCCGGGGAATAGTACCCAGCACACACCAAGGGGAATAGTACACCAAGGGGGAACACAGCACACACTGCAGCGTATCCGGGAATTGGTACAAAGGGGGGTATCTGGGGAATAGTACACCGGAGGGGACTCAGTACATGGAGTGGGGTATCTGGTATCTGGGGAATAATTTGGAGGGGGGGGGGGGACTCAGCACATAGAGTGGGGTATCTGGGGAATAATTTGGAGGGGGGGGGGGCTCAGCACATAGAGTGGGGTATCTGGGGAATAATTTGGAGGGGGGGGGGACTCAGCACATAGAGTGGGGTATCTGGGGAATAATTTGGAGGGGGGGGGGCGCAGCACATAGAGTGGGGTATCTGGGGAATAATTCGGAGGGGGGGGCAGCACATAGAGTGGGGTATCTGGGGAATAATTTGGAGGGGGGCTCAGCACATAGAGTGGGGTATCTGGGGAATAATTTGGAGGGGGGGGCTCAGCACATAGAGTGGGGTATCTGGGGAATAATTTGGAGGGGGGGCTCAGCACATAGAGTGGGGTATCTGGGGAATAATTTGGAGGGGGGGGCTCAGCACATAGAGTGGGGTATCTGGGGAATAATTTGGAGGGGGGGGCTCAGCACATAGAGTGGGGTATCTGGGGAATAATTTGGAGGGGGGGCGCAGCACATAGAGTGGGGTATCTGGGGAATAATTTGGAGGGGGGGGGGGACTCAGCACATAGAGTGGGGTATCTGGGGAATAATTTGGAGGGGGGGCTCAGCACATAGAGTGGGGTATCTGGGGAATAATTTGGAGGGGGGGGCTCAGCACATAGAGTGGGGTATCTGGGGAATAATTTGGAGGGGGGGGGCAGCACATAGAGTGGGGTATCTGGGGAATAATTCGGAGGGGGGGGGCTCAGCACATAGAGTGGGGTATCTGGGGGGGGTGGGGATTACGTGACACCAAATGTTGTAGTAAATCTGAAGGTGAAATCTCAGTAATAAGAGGAGTAATTAATGGTATATATTATATATATGAGGGGGGGGAGGGGCTGTAGACGGGAGGTCACACATGACGTCTTCGGATCGGTCACAACGACCCAGAAAAAGGAACTTCTCACCACAAGACTCGCAGTCACGAGACCACATGGCGGAGGAGACTTAAAGGGCCGGACGGAGCCTCGGACCAGAGACAGAGCCGACCTCGCCGTGTACTGCACAGGAAGAGCTGCAGACGTCTCATTAAAGGGTTCGAATGATTTTTACCTGCTGTGCTGCAGGATCCCCCCACCCCCCAATACTTACCTGAGCCTGATCCAGCGAGGTGCACCAGAGCGGTGGCCCCCACCACTGTCTCCTTCCTCACCGGGCACATTTGTTAGCAGCGGGGACTATTGGCTCCCACCGCCGTCATTCAAATGCTGTGACACGGGAGCGGGGGGCCGAGCCTCCCCATCTGTGTCAATGGACAGGGAGGCTCAGGAACGAGCCTGCACGAGTGTGCCCCCATAACATGCCGCTTTCTGGGGGGGCACTCACCAAAGAGGAGGGGCCAGCAGCGTCGGCAGGGGACCCCAGAAGAGGATCGGGGCCCCTCTGTGCAACCAATACAGAGCAGGTAAGTATATTGCTGGCCCTCTATGGAGCCAATCATGCCGGATATATATACTGATTATAGAACATGCTGCAATAAAACATGAAATCCAATCGGTCATGTGACTTCCCGAATCTCGGTGAGCTTTGTGTATTCCTTCCAGATCTGTGCAGGGGGGCTGGTCTTGTCTCCGCCCTCTCCTGTAGTGGGTGGAGGCTGCTGAGGCCCCCCCCCCCCACAGCTCTGCTCTCCTTGTGCAAGAGGCACTGGTCTTGTCTCCACCCCCTCCTGAAGTTTTCTGTAGTGGGTGGAGCCTGCTGGGCCCCTCCTACAGCTCTGCTCTCTCTCCTTGTGCAAGGGGCACTGGTCTAGTCTCCGCCCCCTCCTGAAGTTTTCTGTAGTGGGTGGAGCCTGCTGGGCCCCTCCTACAGCTCTGCTCTCTCTCCTTGTGCAAGGGGCACTGGTCTAGTCTCCGCCCCCTCCTGGAGTTTTCTGTAGTGGGTGGAGCCTGCTGGGACCCTCCTACAGCTCTGCGCTCTCTTTGTGCAGGGGGCACTGGTCTCATCTCCGCAACCTAATGTAGTGGGTGGAGCCTGCTGAGACCCCTCCCCACAACCTCCTGTAGTGGGTGGAACCTGCTGAGACCCCTCCCACAGCTCCGCTGTCTCTCCTTGTGCAGGGGGCACTGGTCTAGTCTCCGCCCCCTCCTGTAGCTCTGCTGTCTCTCCTTGTGTAGGCACTGGTCTCGTCTCCACCCCCTCCCGGAGTTTTCTGTAGTGGGTGGAGCCTGCTGAGACCCCTCCCCACAACCTCCCATAGTGGGTGGGGCCTGCTGAGACCCCTCCTACAGCTCTGCTCTCTCTCCTTGTGCAGGGGGCACTGGTCTAGCCTCCACCCTCTCCTGTAGTGGGTGGAGCCTGCTGAGACACACCCCCAAAGCTCTGCTCTCTCCTTGTGCAGCGGGCACTGGTCTTGTCTCCGCCCCCCTCCTGTAGTTGTATGTAGTAGGTGGAGCCTTCTGAGCCCCCCCCCCCCCCCCACAGCTCTGCTCTCCTTGTGCAAGGGGCACTGGTCTCGTCTCCGTCCCCTCCCAGAGTTTTATGTAGTGGGTGGAGCCTGCTGGGCCCCTCCCACAGCTCTGCTCAGGCTATGCACAGCACAGCGATGATGACGTCGGGGTTTGAAAAGACATTTGGGGTGCAGGAAGTGGATTTATATCTTTTGCATCTATATTAGAATTTATAGAGAGGAAATGGAAAACATTAAGACACATTGATGTTGCCGATGAGCCGGGGCCTCCCGGTATGAAGGAGGCCGGAGAGACGGACACTTCTGTCACTTCACTGGGTGACAGCCGACCCCTCCCCCCCCCCCCCCCCGTATTCCCTATATTCAGATCTCTGTGACCTCATCGGATGGATACGGATCTGCCGGGAGATCATTTCTCGCCTCGTCTTGTTTACAGAGTCACACGGAAAGTGATGCAACCAACAAGTACACAGCTGTGCCACACATACTTCATACTAATTGGGAAGAGGGAGGAGATCGGGGGGGGGACCAATGAAATGAGGGGACAAGAAGAGCTGGAGGGAGGGGTATGAGACGAGGCCAACGAGGTCCAGAGGGTGCGGGGGGGGGGGGTTCCGGGGCAACTAGAGAGGGAGGTGCGGGATACAAAGGATGACAAGGAGGTCCAGAGGGTGCGGGGGGGGGGGGGGGGATGAAGACAATGGAGGTCTGGAGGGATTGGTGGGCTACAGGACCAATGAAGGGGAGCACAGGATTGGGGGTGACGAGGGCCAAAAGGTGGGAGGTACTAAGGGCAAGAAAGAGGGGTGAGGTAAAGGGACAATGAGGGCACATCAGACCCTCGGGGGGAGTGCCTGGCCCATTCCACATCTGATCTTCATGGTCCGCCTGGCACGGGTCACATTTCATCCTCGCAGAGTGCCTGACGGGTCACATTTCATCCTCGCAGAGTGCCTGACTGGTCACATTTCATCCTCGCAGAGTGCCCGACGGGTCACATTTCATCCTCGCAGAGTGCCTGGCACGGGTCACATTTCATCCTCGCAGAGTGCCCGACGGGTCACATTTCATCCTCGCAGAGTGCCCGACGGGTCACATTTCATCCTCGCAGAGTGCCTGGCACGGGTCACATTTCATCCTCGCAGAGTGCCCGACGGGTCACATTTCATCCTCGCAGAGTGCCTGACGGGTCACAATTCATCCTCACGGAGTGCCTGGCACGGGTCACATTTCATCCTCACGGAGTGCCTGGCACAAATCACATTTCATCCTCACGGAGTGCCTGACGGGTCACATTTCCTCCTCGCAGAGTGCCCGACGGGTCACATTTCATCCTCGCAGAGTGCCTGACGGGTCACATTTCCTCCTCGCAGACTGCCTGACGGGTCACATTTCCTCCTCGCAGACTGCCTGACGGGTCACATTTCATCCTCGCAGAGTGCCTGACGGGTCACATTTCATCCTCGCAGAGTGCCTGACGGGTCACATTTCATCCTCGCAGACTGCCTGACGGGTCACATTTCATCCTCGCAGAGTGCCCGACGGGTCACATTTCATCCACGCAGAGTGCCTGGCACGGGTCACATTTCATCCTCGCAGAGTGCCCGACGGGTCACATTTCATCCTCGCAGAGTGCCTGACGGGTCACAATTCATCCTCACGGAGTGCCTGGCACGGGTCACATTTCATCCTCACGGAGTGCCTGGCACAAATCACATTTCATCCTCACGGAGTGCCTGACGGGTCACATTTCCTCCTCGCAGAGTGCCAGACGGGTCACATTTCATCCTCGCAGAGTGCCTGACGGGTCACATTTCCTCCTCGCAGACTGCCTGACGGGTCACATTTCCTCCTCGCAGACTGCCTGACGGGTCACATTTCATCCTCGCAGAGTGCCTGACGGGTCACATTTCATCCTCGCAGAGTGCCTGACGGGTCACATTTCATCCTCGCAGACTGCCTGACGGGTCACATTTCCTCCTCGCAGACTGCCTGACGGGTCACATTTCATCCTCGCAGAGTGCCTGACGGGTCACATTTCATCCTCGCAGAGTGCCTGACGGGTCACATTTCATCCTCGCAGAGTGCCTGACGGGTCACATTTCATCCTCGCAGAGTGCCTGACGGGTCACATTTCATCATCGCGGAGTGCCTGACGGGTCACATTTCATCCTTGCGGAGTGCCTGACGGGTCACATTTCATCCTTGCGGAGTGCCTGGCACTGATCACATTTCATCCATGCAGAGTGCCCGACGGGTCACATTTCATCCTCGCAGAGTGCCCGACGGGTCACATTTCATCCTCGGAGTGCCTGGCACGGGTCACATTTCATCCTCGCAGAGTGCCCGACGGGTCACATTTCATCCTCGAAGAGTGCCCGACGGGTCACATTTCATCCTCGCAGACTGCCTGACGGGTCACATTTCATCCTCGCAGAGTGCCTGACGGGTCACATTTCATCCTCGCAGAGTGCCCGACGGGTCACATTTCATCCTCGAAGAGTGCCTGGCACGGGTCACATTTCATCCTCGCAGAGTGCCCGACGGGTCACATTTCATCCTCGAAGAGTGCCCGACGGGTCACATTTCATCCTCGGAGTGCCTGGCACGGGTCACATTTCATCCTCGGAGTGCCTGGCACTGGTCACATTTCATCCTCGCAGAGTGCCCGACGGGTCACATTTCATCCTCGGAGTGCCCGGGACATTTGATGTTCGCGGTGTGCCCGGCCCGTGTCGCCCTTTATCTTTGCGGTGTTCGCGGTGCAGCGTCCGGTTTTATTGGCTCTTTGTTACTTTAGCAGCAGGTATGGAACAAGGACATCCCTCTGTACTGTCCCTGGCTCAGGCAGGCTCTGCTGGGAGTTGTAGTACCAAAGAAGCGGCATCCACCCCCCAAACTACAGATCTCACCTATAGGGTGGAGGGGGGGGGAGGGGTTACAATTTATCCTGAACCTGGAACCGGCAACGGATAACACAACTGTCATATCTGGAGACATTTCTCAGCAAGTTCACCTCCTGTGTCCAGAGACATCATCACCGACCCCCCAGAGACCACCCCTCCCCCACTGCCCCCTACTGGGACCAGAAATACACCGAACTCAGCACAAAACTGCCCCTCTCCAGAGACCCTCCCCCCCCCCCCCCCGGGGTCACCACATGGGGCTATTCCTGGTCACCCGCTACAGAAAGGAGGACAGGAATTCACAAACACTCGACCCCTCCCCCATACAACACCACGAGGGATACAAATCTCACCAAAGACCCCGAAACTCAGCACAGGGATGGTGGGAACCCCTCCATAATGGGCACAGCGGGTGTACAGACACGGAAACTCAGCACAGGGATGGTGGGAACCCCTCATAATGGGCACAGCGGGTGTACAGACCCAGGAACTCAGCACAGGGATGGTGGGAACCCCTCATAATGGGCACAGTGGGTCTACAGACCCGGAACTCGGCACAGGGATGGTGGGAACCACTCATAATGGGCACAGCGGGGTACAGACCCGGGAACTCAGCACAGGGATGGTGAGAACCCCTCATAATGGGCACAGCGGGTGTACAGACCCGTGAACTCAGCACAGGGATGATGGAACCCCTCATAATGGGCACAGCGGGTGTACAGACCCTGGAACTCAGCACAGGGAGGTGGGAACCCCTCATAATGGGCACAGCGGGTGTACAGACCCGGGAACTCAGCACAGGGTATGGTGGGAACCCCTCATAATGGGCACAGCGGGTGTACAGACCCGGGAACTCAGCACAGGGCATGGTGGGAACCCCTCATAATGGGCACAGCGGGTGTACAGACCCGGGAACTCAGCACAGGGAATGGTGGGAACCCCTCATAATGGGCACAGCGGGTGTACAGACCCGGAACTCAGCACAGGGATGGTGGGAACCCCTTCATAATGGGCACAGCGGGTGTACAGACCCAGGAACTCGGCACAGGGATGGTGGGAACCCCTCATAATGGGCACAGCGGGTGTAGAGACCCGGTAACTCAGCACAGGGATGGGGGGGAACCTCTCATAATGGGCACAGCGGGTGTACAGACCCGGGAACTCGGCACAGGATGGTGGGAACCCCTCATAAAAGGGCACAGCGGGTGTACAGACCCGGGAACTTGGCACAGGGATGGTGGGAACCCCTCAAAATGGGCACAGCGGGTGTACAGACCCGGGACCTCGGCACAGGGATGGTGGGAACCCCTCATAATGGGCACAGCGGGTGTACAGACCCAGGAACTCGGCACAGGGATGGTGGAAACCCCTCATAATGGGCACAGCGGGTGTACAGACCCCGGGAACTCGGCACAGGGATGGTGGGAACCCCCCATAATGGGCACAGCGGGGTGTACAGACCCGGGAACTCAGCACAGGGATGGTGAGATCCCCTCATAATGGGCACAGCGGGTGTACAGAACCCAGAACTCAGCACAGGGATGGTGGGAACCTCTCATAATGGGCACAGCGGGGTGTACAGACCCGGGAACTCAGCACAGGGATGGTGGGAACCCCTCATAATGGGCACAGCTGGTGTACAGACCCGGGAACTCAGCACAGGGATGGTGGGAACCCCTCATAATGGGCACAGCGGGTGTACAGACCCGGAACACAGCACAGGGATGGTGGAACCCCTCATAATGGGCACAGCGGTTGTACAGACCCGGGAACTCGGCACAGGGATGGTGGTAACCCCTCATAATGGGCACAGCGGGTGTACAGAACCGGGAACTCAGCACAGGGATGGTGGGAACCTCTCAATATATATTGGGGTGTATAGTGGGGGAGGGGAGGATATATTGGGGTGTATATTGGGGGAGGGGAGGATATATTGGGGTGTATAGTGGGGGGAGGGGAGGATATATTGGGGTGTATAGTGGGGGAGGATATATTGGGGTGTATAGTGGGGGAGGATATATTGGGGTGTATAGTGGGGGAGGGGAGGATATATTGGGGTGTATAGTGGGGGAGGGGAGGATATATTGGGGGGGGGGAGGATATATTGGGGTGTATATTGGGGGAGGGGAGGAAATATAGGGGTGTATAGTGGGGGGAGGGAAGGATATATTGGGGTGTATAGTGGGGGAGGGTATATTGGGGTGTATAGTGGGGGAGGGGAGGATATATTGGGGTGTATAGTGGGGGAGGGGGATATATTGGGGTGTATAGTGGGGGAGGGGAGGATATATTGGGGTGTATAGTGGGGGAGGATATATTGGGGTGTATAGTGGGGGGAGGGTATATTGGGGTGTATAGTGGGGGAGGGGAGGATATATTGGGGTGTATAGTGGGGGAGGGGAGGATATATTGGGGTGTATAGTGGGGGAGGGGAGGATATATTGGGGGGAGGGGAGGATATATTGGGGTGTATAGTGGGGGAGGGGGATATATTGGGGTGTATATTGGGGGGAGGGGAGGATATATTGGGGTGTATAGTGGGGGAGGATATATTGGGGTGTATAGTGGGGGAGGATATATTGGGGTGTATAGTGGGGGAGGGGAGGATATATTGGGGTGTATAGTGGGGGAGGGGAGGATATATTGGGGGGAGGGGAGGATATATTGGGGTGTATATTGGGGGAGGGGAGGAAATATTGGGGTGTATAGTGGGGGAGGGGATGATATATTGGGGTGTATAGTGGGGGAGGGGAGGATATATTGGGGTGTATAGTGGGGGAGGGGAGGATATATTGGGGTGTATAGTAGTGGGGGAGGGGAGGATATATTGGGGTGTATAGTGGGGGAGGGGATGATATATTGGGGGAGGGGAGGATATATTGGGGTGTATAGTGGGGGAGGGGATGATATATTGGGGTGTATAGTGGGGGAGGGGATGATATATTGGGGGAGGGGAGGATATATTGGGGTGTATAGTGGGGGAGGGGAGGTGAAGTAGTTCTCGGGTGTGGCTCCTCCCCTCTCCGGGTCTCTCACCTTCTTCACGGACAGGTTGATGTTCTCCAGGATCCGGTCCTTCACCTCCCGGGGATCCATCCGCCCTCACCGGCCGTCATGTGACCCCCGGACACTCCGCGCGCTGCCTGCCGGGACACGGGGCGGGGTCATTGTATTCCCGGCCCAGGGGCGGAGTCATGCTAATACTAGGGAAGGGATCGCTGGCGGAGGGGGCGGGATTAGCTGAGACGTGGGTGGAGATTCTGGCACAGTACCGCCCCATTGTGTTTGTATTGGATACACATTGAATAGCGGAGAGTATTATATGTATACACGCTGGAGGATATACAGTATGTGACAGAAGTAAGTACACCCCTCAGTGACATTCATGTGACAACACTGAAGAAATGACACTTGTCTACAATGTAAAGTAGTGAGTGTACAGCTTGTATAACAGTGTAAATTTGCCGTCCCCTCAAAATAACTCAACACACCAGCCATTAATGTCTAAACCGCTGGCAACAAAAGTCAGTACACCCCTAAGTGAAAATCTCCAAATTGGGCCCCAATTAGCCATTTTCCCTCCCCCGGTGTCATGTGACTCGTTAGAGTTACAAGGTCTCAGGTGTGAATGGGGAGCAGGTGTGTTACAATTTGGTGTTATCGCTCTCACTCTCTCATACTGGTCACTGGAAGTTCAGCATGGCACCTCATGGCAAAGAACTCTCTGAGGATCTGAAGATAAGAATTGTTGCTCTACATAAAGATGGCCGAGGCTATAAGAAGATTGCCGAGACCCTGAAACTGATCTGCAGCGCGGTTTTGTTGCCAGCGGTTTAGACATTAATGGCTGTGTGTTGAGTTATTTTGAGGGGACGGCAAATTTACACTGTTATACAAGCTGTACACTCACAACTTTACATTGTAGACAAGTGTCATTTCTTCAGTGTTGTCACATGAAAAGACTGAGGGGTGTACTTACTTTTGTCACATACTGTGTTATTTATATATACCCTATTGCTGTATATTATAGTGTATACTCCTCTGTATACTGTCTCTATATACTCTCTGTATACTGACAATACATCCCTCTTATTTCTATCACTCAGATCTCCCATATGAAGTATCTTCTTATATCTGATCAATAATCACATCCTGAGATCTGATCACTTATCAATCAGCATTTCTTCTATCTCTGTGAACTACAAAACACCTCCCCCTCTTCTAGATGTCAGGTATAGATATGTAACACATTAATAAGAAGTGTCTACCCTGTGTACCATCCAGTAATACTCGGTCTCGCTCTGCACATGCTCAGTTGCTCTCCATTTTTAGGCATTGCTGAGTTTGTAAAGGCCGTTCTGCTGACAGCCTTAAGCCCTCCTCTCCTTTACAGACAAGGAAGCTGCTTCTGTTTGATCTGCAACTGCCATGGTGCTGCTCATGTGATCAGTTATGACTCCAGCCATTGGATGGTGTGACAGTTTGGTTGAGGACACAAGCAAATGTGACAGTTAGCGATCCCGGTGTGCCGTCAGATTAGGTAACGGATGTGACATCATCTGCGCCTACGTTCCACTGCCACAAGGTTTGCACAGATCACCCGTAGTCAGAAGCGGCAGCGGCCATCTTACTACACCCAGCTGTGTCTTGGATTTCAGAGTAATTTTATCAATAAAGTGAGTTTATATAAATAAATATAGTAATATTGACATCTGTGATGCTGTTTGGATGTTACATTTTGAAAGAAGCTGGATGGCAGCAGTAGGAAGGTGGCGGATGCCATGTTGGTACACCCAGCAGTAGGAAGGTGGTGGCTGTGTCACTTCTATTAGCTATTCTGACATAACACCGGTGTTACAGGAATGTAACTTTTTATAAACCAATAATTTGATGGGTTTAGTTTCACGTTATGATTTACGTCTGCTCAGGGGCTCTGAGCTTCAGAAAAATGGCCGCCTTCAGCAGGAAGAAACAGGAACAATGCTGGAGGCAATTTAAAGCACTCAGCAATGTTGGTGGCAGAATCATTAATGTGGGATGGATGTTCCTTCTTAAGGAGTGTTATTTTTTATCAAGTTGTTCTGGGTAAAGTTCCACTTTCAGGACTGGATCATGTGTAGCTTTTCCTCTACCGCCATCCCGATCTTCCCCGCAGTATCCTCCATCCCCCGATCTTCTCCCCATTATCCTCCATCCCCCGCAGTATCCTCCATCCCTCGCAGTATCCTCCATCCCCCGATCTTCCCCGCAGTATCCTCCATCCCCCGCAGTATCCTCCATCCCTCGCAGTATCCTCCATCCCCCGCAGTATCCTCCATCCCTCGCAGTATCCTCCATCCCCCGACCTTCCCCCACAGTATCCTCCACCCCCCGATGTTCCCCCGTAGTATCCTCCATCCCCCGATCCTCCCCCACAGTATCCTCCATCCCCCGATCTTCCCCCACAGTATCCTCCATCCCCCATCTTCCCCAAAGTATCCTCCATCCCCCGATCTTCCCCCGCCATATCCTCCATCCCCCGATCTTCCCCAAAGTATCCTCCACCCCCCGATGTTCCCCCGTAGTATCCTCCATCCCCCGATCTTCCCCGCAGTATCCTCCATCCCCCCATCTTCCCCGCAGTATCCTCCATCCCCCGATCGTCCCCGCAGTATCCTCCATCCCCCGATGTTCCCCGCAGTATCCTCCATCCCCCCATCTTCCCCCGCAGTATCCTCCATCCCCCCATCTTCCCCCGCAGTATCCTCCATCCCCCCATGTTCCCCGCAGTATCCTCCATCCGATCTTCCCCGCAGTATCCTCCATCCCCCATCTTCCCCAAAGTATCCTCCATCCCCCGATCTTCCCCCGCAGTATCCTCCATCCCCCCATGTTCCCCGCAGTATCCTCCATCCCCCGATCTTCCCCGCAGTATCCTCCATCCCCCATCTTCCCCAAAGTATCCTCCATCCCCCGATCTTCCCCCGCAGTATCCTCCATCCCCCCATCTTCCCCAAAGTATCCTCCATCCCCCCGATCTTCCCCCGCCATATCCTCAATCCCCCGATCTTCCCCAAAGTATCCTCCACCCCCCGATGTTCCCCCGTAGTATCCTCCATCCCCCGATCTTCCCCCGCAGTATCCTCCATCCCCCCATCTTCCCCGCAGTATCCTCCATCCCCCCATGTTCCCCGCAGTATCCTCCATCCCCCCATCTTCCCCCGCAGTATCCTCCATCCCCCCATCTTCCCCAAAGTATCCTCCATCCCCCCATCTTCCCCCGCAGTATCCTCCATCCCCCCATGTTCCCCGCAGTATCCTCCATCCCCCCATCTTCCCCCGCAGTATCCTCCATCCCCCCATCTTCCCCAAAGTATCCTCCATCCCCCGATCTTCCCCCGCCATATCCTCAATCCCCCGATCTTCCCCAAAGTATCCTCCACCCCCCGATGTTCCCCCGTAGTATCCTCCATCCCCCGATCTTTCCCCGCAGTATCCTCCATCCCCCCATCTTCCCCCCAGTATCCTCCATCCCCCCATGTTCCCCGCAGTATCCTCCATCCCCCCATCTTCCCCCGCAGTATCCTCCATCCCCCGATCTTCCCCCGCAGTATCCTCCATCCCCCGATCTTCCCCAAAGTATCCTCCATCCCCCGATCTTTCCCCGCAGTATCCTCCATCCCCCGATCTTCCCCGCAGTATCCTCCATCCCCCGATCTTCCCCCGCAGTATCCTCCATCCCCCGATCTTCCCGCAGTATCCTCCATCCCCCGATCTTCCCCGCAGTATCCTCCATCCCCCGATCTTCCCCGCGATATCCTCCATCCCCCGATCTTCCCCCACAGTATCCTCCATCCCCCGATCTTCCCGCGATATCCTCCATCCCCCGATCTTCCCCCACAGTATCCTCCATCCCCCGCAGTATCCTCCATCCCTCGCAGTATCCTCCATCCCCCGATCTTCCCCCACAGTATCCTCCATCCCCCGATCTTCCCCGCAGTATCCTCCATCCCCCGCAGTATCCTCCATCCCTCGCAGTATCCTCCATCCCCCGACCTTCCCCCACAGTATCCTCCATCCCCCGATCTTCCCCAAAGTATCCTCCACCCCCTGATCTTCCCCAAAGTATCCTCCATCCCCCGTAGTATCCTCCATCCCCCGATCCTCCCCCACAGTATCCTCCATCCCCCGATCTTCCCCACAGTATCCTCCATCCCCTGATCTTCCCCAAAGTATCCTCCATCCCCCGTAGTATCCTCCATCCCCCGTAGTATCCTCCATCCCCTGATCCTCCCCCACAATATCCTCCATCCCCCAAACTATCCTTCATCCCCCAAACTATCCTTCATTCCCCAAAGTATCCTCCATCCCCCGATCTTCCCTGCAGTATCCTCCATCCCCCGATCTTCCCCGCAGTATCCTCCATCCCCCCATCTTCCCCCGCAGTATCCTCCATCCCCCCATGTTCCCCGCAGTATCCTCCATCCCCCGATCTTCCCCGCGATATCCTCCATCCCCCGATCTTCCCCGCAGTATCCTCCATCCCCCGATCTTCCCCAAAGTATCCTCCATCCCCCGATCTTCCCCGCAGTATCCTCCATCCCCCGATCTTCCCCGCAGTATCCTCCATCCCCCATCTTCCCCAAAGTATCCTCTATCCCCCGATCTTCCCCAAAGTATCCTCCATCCCCCGATCTTCCCCGCAGTATCCTCCATCCCCCGATCTTCCCCAAAGTATCCTCCATCCCCCGATCTTCCCCGCAGTATCCTCCATCCCCCGATTCTTCCCCGCAGTATCCTCCATCCCCCGATCTTCCCGCAGTATCCTCCATCCCCCGATCTTCCCCGCAGTATCCTCCATCCCCCGATCTTCCCCGCAGTATCCTCCATCCCCCGATCTTCCCCGCAGTATCCTCCATCCCCCGATCTTCCCCACAGTATCCTCCATCCCCCGATCTTCCCCGCAGTATCCTTCATCCCCCGATCTTCCCCCACAGTATCCTCCATCCCCCGCAGTATCCTCCATCCCCCGACCTTCCCCGCAGTATCCTCCATCCCCCGATCTTCCCCCGCAGTATCCTCCATCCCCCGATCTTCCCCGCAGTATCCTCCATCCCCCGATCTTCCCCAAAGTATCCTCCACCCCCCGATCTTCCCCCGCAGTATCCTCCATCCCCCGATCTTCCCCCGCAGTATCCTCCATCCCCCGATCTTCCCCAAAGTATCCTCCATCCCCCGATCTTCCCCAAAGTATCCTCCATCCCCCGATCTTCCCCCGCAGTATCCTCTATCCCCCGATCTTCCCCGCAGTATCCTCCATCCCCCGATCTTCCCCGCAGTATCCTCCATCCCCCGATCTTCCCCGCAGTATCCTCCATCCCCCGATCTTCCCCGCGATATCCTCCATCCCCCGATCTTCCCCCGCAGTATCCTCCATCCCCCGATCTTCCCCGCAGTATCCTCCATCCCCCGATCTTCCCCGCAGTATCCTCCATCCCCCGACCTTCCCCCCATTATCCTCCATCTTGGTGTATGTGGAGCTCACATCATATAGAGGAGAGCTGCCAACAATGAACAATGGTCACCTGACCGCATAAATCATAGACTCCGCCATGAGACGGGTCAGAGATCCGAGAGGGCCGGAGCATTGCTGAGATTCCTCATTAATGATAAGCCAATCAGATCATCGGCATAAAAACCCCACAAGGGGCAGATTTTTCCTCTCAAAATCTGAAGTGGCCCTGGAGGGATCAGAGATCTGATAACACATCAATATAAAGAGGTCCAATGGGAGGGGGTACTAAAACCAGTGCAACTGTGCTCAGTAACCAATCAGCTTCCAGATTCTATTGGCAAAGCTTAAAGCGTTTGTTAACCCCAACAAAAATAAAAGATACAGATCCTTGAAGCAGATTAAACAGCACAGAGCTTGTGTAATCTGCCCCCCTCTAAACTGTAAAAAAATAAAAACCTTGCTGATCCTGCCACTTCCTGTGTGCCCCTCTCTATACTGACTACGAAAATCAGGGCTGCTGAGCCCCGACCACCGTGGTCAGAGTGCGTCCCCTCCGTCATATGCTGCTCCTTCCCACACAAGCCATCCATCGGAGCTGTAAAGCAGCCGGGAGTCACGTGACCGGCCTGAAGACCGATCAAAATCGGTATTTAGAACGCCCGTTTTTTTTAAAATTACTTACATAGAGTGCTACGCCCGTCTCTACTAGAGGGGGCTGGCCTAGACTTATAAAAAAAAATGGGTTAACACTTTAATTGAAGAAGTTAGAAGCTGATTGGCTCCTATGTCCCGGCACAGCGCGGATCTATTGTGCCGGGACGACGTCTATTGACCTCGTCCCGGGCACGAGCTGCCTGCGCGCCCCCTGAAGGGCGCGCAGCGCGCTCTGTGATCAGCGAGTCTGTGAGACTCGCTGGATCACAGATCCGAGTAAGGGGTCGATCCCAACCCCTTACCACATGATCAGCTGTCAGCCAATGACAGCCGATCATGTGATACTAACAGAGCCGGTAAATCGGCTTTTTTTTCCTCCTCGTGCTGAGAGCGCGAGGAGAAAAAAAAAAAGAAAGCCGATCACCGGCGGCAGTGAGAGGGACATCAGTCCCTCTCACTGCAATGTGCCCAATATATTGTGCCCACCTTTGCCCCATTAAAGTGCCCCTACCAGTGCCCACATTGCCATCTCTCAGTGCCCACAGAACCATCTCTCAGTGCCCACAGTGCCCGTGCTGCACATCAGTGTCACCTGCCAGTGCTCATCTGTGTCACCTACCAGTGCCCATCAGTGTCATCCATCAGTGCCCATCGGTGCTACCCATCCGTGCCACCCATCCGTGCCCATTAGTGCCATCTTTGCTGTCCCCATCAGTACCGACTTATCTGTCCCCTCCAGTGCCGCCTATCAGTGCCCACCAGTGCCGCCTATCAGTGCCCACCAGTGCAGCCTATCAGTGCCCACCAGTGCCGCCTATCAGTGCCCACCAGTGCCGCCTATCAGTGCCCACCAGTGCCGCCTAATCAGTGCCCACCAGTGCAGCCTATCAGTGCCCAGTGCCGCCTCATCAGCGCATATCAACGAAGCAGAAAAATTACCTGTTTGCAAAATTTTATAACAAACTATTAAACATGATTTATTTTTTTTAATTTTCCATCTTTTTTTGTTTGTTTAGCAAAAAATAAAAACCCATCTGTGATTAAATACCACCAAAATAAATCTCTATTTGTGGGAAAAAAATGATAAAAAATTTAATTTGGGTACAGTGTCGTATGACCGCGCAATTGTCATTCCAAGTGCGCCAGCGCCGAAAGCTGAAAATTGGTCTGGTCACGAGGGGGTTTAAGTGCCCAGTAATCAGGTGGTTAATAAAATCGCCCCAAAAAGAGTTCCTGCAGAAACCATCCCGACGATGGTGGGAGAAGTCTGGGGGGGGGGGGTTCTCTGTAATTCACACGATGCTTCATCCAGGCCCCTGGATTGGGGGAGGGGAGGGGGGGATGGGCTGGGGGCTTCCAACTAATGCTTCCTTTTTATCTTTATTACATTGTTTTCTTCTTTTGTTTGCAGATGAGGAGGTCCCCCCTCCCCCCCCCCAGTCCTGACAACAGGTCTGAGCACACAGTGTCGGGACAAAGGTTGTCGGCTCAGGAACCTCCAATAGGGATCAATGATCCCCGCTGAGCGCACAACTCCCGTCTTCTTCCAATCCTGACCTGGCTGGGAGGTCCCTCACTATTTACACACAGAGACAATCGTGAACACGGCTAAGGAGGTGTTAATAACGCGGGAAACTACATTTTGATTGGTCTTCAGGCCGGTCACGTGACTCGCGGCTAAGTAACGTACAGAAACTACAACTGGAAAGATTTTCCAGAATGCTGGTAAATACCCCTCCCCCATGTCGATCTGTGTGTTCCCTCCACTCAGTAGAACGATCCTCACTGGCGTTGTGTTCTGCGTTTCCCAATAACAGAAGTAGCGGGAGATCCGGCTCGCCGGAGTCCCCCATATATACCGGTGACTCGGCTCACAAGACTCCACCCATAACGCTCTGACAGCTCCACTCGGAGCCGCTGTACTAATAGTGACGGGCTGCGCCGTGTTCGGATTGAACCCACCAGGAACACAGCCAATCATAGGCAGGGAGGTATTTCCCGGCCCGCAGCTGCACACACACACTGCCTATGATTGGTGGTGTGCTGGGAAGACTCCCTGGCGGGTTTGATCCAAACATGGCCGAGCCCATCGAAACACTCCGAGCAGACCGCTGTGCCATTGGCTGACAGTGTTGATCAGGGGGCGGTCAGTGCTGGTTTTCCAGCATGCGCATCAAACAGGAGCCGGTCTGGCGGTTGGCCTACAATACGGGCCGAAGGTTGGCCGTTTCTTTTTTTGAACCGGCTGATGTCTCCCAACATTCAGCCCGTGTGTACAGGGCTTTATTGTATGTGTCACCCTCACAGGGAGAAAAGTTACCCCTTCCCTCTGCCTAGAACTCGGGTACAATTACCCCCGTCCCGTCTCAAGGCCTGGAACTCGGGTCCAATTACCCCCGTCCCTTCTCATGGCCTAGAATTTGAGTCCAAATACCACCGTCCCGTCTCAAGGCCTAGAACATCATGTCCAATTACCCCCGTCCCGTCTCAAGGCCTAGAACTCAGGTCCAATTACCCCCGTCCCGTCCCAAGGCCTAAAACTCAGGTCCAATTACCCCCGTCCCGTCCCAAGGCCTAAAACTCAGGTCCAATTACCCCGTCCCTTCTCATGGCCTAGAACTCAGGTCCAATTACCCCCGTCCCAAGGCCTAGAACTCGGGTCCAATTACCCCCATCCCTTCTCAAGGCCTAGAACTCGGGTCCAATTACCCCCGTCCCGTCTCAAGGCCTAGAACTCGGGTCCAATTACCCCCGTCCCTTCTCATGGCCTAGAATTCGGGTCCAATTACCCCCGTCCCTTCTCATGGCCTAGAATTCGAGTCCAAATACCACCGTCCCGTCTCAAGGCCTAGAACTCTGGTCCAATTACCCCCGTCCCTTCTCAAGGCCTAGAACTCTGGTCCAATTACCCCCGTCCCTTCTCAAGGCCTAGAACTCTGGTCCAATTACCCCCGTTCCTTCTCACAGGCCTAGAACTCAGGTCCAATTACCCCGTCCCTTCTCACAGCCTTGAACTCGGGTTCAAATACCTCCAGCTCTTCTCACGCCCCATAACTTGAGTTCAAATACCCCTGTCCCTTCTCACGGCCTAGAACTCGGTCCAAATACCCCACCCGGTGTCTCAAGCCCTAGGCCGGGATCACACTGGTATGACTGTCCTTCTACTTTGCCCTGCAACATCGGTCCTACTTCCATCTGTATTGAATGAACAGGATACCATTTTGCTCCGACTTGGAGATCTTCGGACTTGTCTTTTGACCAATCAAAACAATCTCAGTGTGACACACCATGTCAGATGTCACAAGGCGGATGGTTAGGACGAGGATATCGAATGGTCTGAAAACGGACCAAAGTAGTGCAGGAATCTTTTCTAAAGTCGGACCGACGTGTTGGAGCAGTTAAGACATCTCTCATAGGGAACCATCGATTTGTACACCTCATGCGAAACGTGCTCCCAACGTCGGAGCGTTTGTCACACCAGTGTGAACCCGAAAGATATTAAAGTCTCGGTTTAAAAAAAAAAAAACGCACACAAGAAAACCTTCTTACACACCTGTTCTGTAATGGTTTTGCACAGAGGCTCTCTGATCCTCCGCTGGCACTTCTGGCCCCTCCCTCCTGCCAAGTGCACCCAGAGCAAGCAGCTTGTTTGCCCCCTTGGGGGTCTGGGGGTGCTGCTACAGGTTTTTTACCTTCACACACAGAATGTCATGTGACTCACTGGGATCAATCTATTCTGGAGAGTCACACATGCCCCCCCCCCATCAATGACCTCCCAACACAACCATCACACATGGCCCCCCCATCAATGACCTCCCAACACAACTATCACACATGGCCCCCCATCAATGACCTCCCAACACAACTATCACACATGGCCCCCCATCAATGACCTCCCAACACAACTATCACACATCCCTCCCAACACAACCATCACACACGGCCCCCCCCCCCCATCAATGACCTCCCAACACAACTATCACACATGGCCCCCCATCAATAACCCCCAACACAACCAAAACACACCCCCAACAATAAACACCAACACAACCATCACACATCCCTCCCAACACAACCATCACATGCAGTCCCCCCAATCAAAAACCACCCAACACAACCTTCACACAACCCCCCCCCCCCCCCCCCCCCCATGACCTCCCAACACAACCATCACACATGCTCCCCCATCAATGACCTCCCAACACAACTATCACACATGCCCGCCCCCCCCCCCATCAATATCCCCCAACACAACCATCACACATCCCTCCCAACACAACCATCACACACACACGCCCCCCCCCATCAATGACCTCCCAACACAACCATCACACATGGCCCCCCATCAATGACCTCCCAACACAACCATCACACACGCCCCCCCCCCATCAATGACCTCCCAACACAACTATCACACATGCCCGCCCCCCCCCATCAATATCCCCCAACACAACCATCACACATCCCTCCCAACACAACCATCACACAAGCCCCCCCATCAATGACCTCCCAACACAACTATCACACATGGCCCCCCATCAATAACCCCCAACACAACCAAAACACAACCCCCCCCAACAATAAACTCCAACAACAACCACCTCAACAACATGGCACCACCCAAACCACAAAACAACCCCCCCCCCAAAAATGACAAACCCAACAACAACCATCCACACACCAACCCCCAACAATAACACCAACACAACCATCAACAACTCCCCTCCCACAACCATCACAACAATCAACAACACACAAACCCGCCAAACAACAAACCATTACACACGCCCCTCCCCCCAAAACCAATACCTCCAACACTAAACCACACCAACACACACCCCCCAACCCATCAATGACCTCCCACACACACACCCCCCCACCATCCCCCCCCCCATCACCTCCCAACCAACCATCACACATCACAAACACATAGCAACCCCAACAGAACAACCACCACTCACCCACAATACACAACATGCCACCATAATCAGCCAAACAAAGCACACACAACACAAACCTATACCCACCAGAACCACACCACACCACAACAACACTCAAGACAAGATACAACAACCCCCCCAAATCCACAAACACACACAACACAAATGGTAAATCCCAAACCCCACAAAAAAAAAACAAATAACAACATTCAAACACAAAAAAACAAACATAGACAACCATCACACCATACACACACCCCATCAACAAACACCCCAACAACCAACCAAAACACCCCACCTCCAACAACATAAACTCCAACACACACCATCAACACATTATAACCCCCACACCACCCATCAATGTTGACCTCCCAACCACACTATCCAACCCCACAACATCAACACACAAACAACCAAACCCCAACAAAATAAACAAAAACCAAACACAACCCCAACAAATCAACACACAACAACACCACCCCTCCCAAAACCCATCACCACCAACACACAGCACAGTATGCCAATAGGTTCCGCATACACCACCCAAAAACACACAAACACAAAACCAATTCCATAAAAAAAACAATACAATACCACCAAACACACCAACACACCAATAAAAACCCAACATAACACACCTACAACAGAATAACCGACAACAAACCCACCCCACCCCACACCCCCGAATGCAAAAACACCACAGGAAACGACAAAATCAGCACAAACAACTACACCAACCCCCCAACCACACAAACACAACCAAACTCACACACTATGCACAACAATGCAAACCACCACCCCCCAAAAAAAAGCACACACAATCACCACACCCACAACACCAGAATCACAACATTCCCCTAAAATACACAACATACGAGGTGCAATAACAACCACTAAAACCACACCGCCAACACAAAATCACAAAACAAATCCCAAACCAACCCCACCCACCATACAAACTCCCAAACACCCAATCCACAACACACAACCCATACCCAACACAAACAAACATACTGAATCCACAATCCACAACCCCAAAAAAAGGACCAGTACAGCCACAACACACCCCTTCACACCTCACCACCAACAACCCAACAGAAAACACCACATTACACAAATAAAACCACCCACTAAATGACACCCACACACAACATCCACATCACCTGCACCCCCAATCTCCAAAAACAATTTAACCAGCAGCATCATCCAGCAACAAAACCACAACAACCCTACAAACACACCAACCCCAACCACACATGACCTCCCCAAAAGTCACTACCCCCACACATGAAAAGTGACAATCAAACACAAACCCACCCAAAGAAACTTATACCCCCAACATCAAAACTCACCCAAACACAAAACCAAAACTAACCCCAAAACCACCCAAACCACACCCCACCCCGCCACACACACAAACCAACCCCCACCCCAACTAACCACACCCAACACAAAACAACACCAACACACACCACCACCCCACACACCCATCAAAAACATACACACACCAAAACACCACCACACCACATCATCCACCACCCAAAAACCATCACACATCCCCCCACACATTGACCCCAACACCCACCCACCACAATCACACTACCACAAAACCCCCCCCACAGTCCAACACCCACCCCCCCTCACACCTCCCCAACACAGCCAACACCCATCCCTCCCAACACAACCAACACAAAAACCATACCAACCCCCCCCAACCAACACGCATCCCTCCCAACACAACCAACACGCATCCCTCCCAACACAACCAACACGCATCCCTCCAAACACAACCAACACGCATCCCTCCAAACACAACCAACACGCATCCCTCCAAACACAACCAACACGCATCCCTCCAAACACAACCAACACGCATCCCTCCAAACACAACCAACACGCATCCCTCCAAACACAACCAACACGCATCCCTCCAAACACAACCAACACCCATCCCTCCAAACACAACCAACTCCCAACACAGCCAACACACATCCAACCCAACACACCAACACCAACCCCCACCAACAACACCAACACACATCCCACCCAACACAGCCAACACACATCCCTCCCAACACAGCCAACACACATCCCTCCCAACACAGCCAACACACATCCCTCCCAACACAGCCAACACACATCCCTCCCAACACAGCCAACACACATCCCTCCCCCCAACACAGCCAACACACATCCCTCCCAACACAGCCAACACACATCCCTCCCAACACAGCCAACACACATCCCTCCCAACACAGCCAACACACATCCCTCCCAACACAGCCAACACACATCCCTCCCAACACACCAACACACATCCCTCCCAACACAGCCAACACACATCCCTCCCAACACAGCCAACACACATCCCTCCCCACACACAGCCAACACACATCCCTCCCAACACAGCCAACACACACCCACCCACCACAACCAACACACATCCCTCCCACCACAACCAACACACATCCCTCCCACCACAACCAACACAAATCCCTCCCACCACAACCAACACAAATCCCTCCCAACACAACCAACACACATCCCTCCCACCACACAACCCACCAAACACAACCAACACACATCCCTCCAAACACAACCAACACACATCCCTCCAAACACAACCAACACACATCCCTCCAAACACAACCAACACACATCCCTCCAAACACAACCAACACACATCCCACCCAACACAACCATCACCCATCCCTCCCAACACAACCATCACCCATCCCTCCCAACACAACCATCACCCATCTCTCCCAACACAACCATCACCCATCTCTCCCAACACAACCATCACCCATCCCTCCCAACACAACCATCACCCATCTCTCCCAACACAACCATCACCCATCTCTCCCAACACAACCATCACCCATCTCTCCCAACACAACCATCACACATCTCTCCCAACACAACCATCACCCATCTCTCCCAACACAACCATCACCCATCCCTCCCAACACAACCATCACCCATCCCTCCCAACACAACCATCACCCATCCCTCCCAACACAACACAACCATCACACATCTCTCCCAACACAACCATCACCCATCCCTCCCAACACAACCATCACCCATCTCTCCCAACACAACCATCACCCATCTCTCCCAACACAACCATCACCCATCCCTCCCAACACAACACAACCATCACACATCTCTCCCAACACAACCATCACCCATCCCTCCCAACACAACCATCACCCATCTCTCCCAACACAACCATCACCCATCTCTCCCAACACAACCATCACCCATCTCTCCCAACACAACCATCACACATCTCTCCCAACACAACCATCACCCATCTCTCCCAACACAACCATCACCCATCCCTCCCAACACAACCAACACCCATCCCTCCCAACACAACCATCACACATCTCTCCCAACACAACCATCATAAACGGCCCCCCATCAATGACCTCCCAACACAACCGTCACACATGGCGCCAAGTACATTCAAACACAGACATATACCGGTCTTCTACATCGATCACACCAGATCCCCCCCCCCACCCACCCACACACACACACCCACACACACACACACACACACAACACACACACACACACACACACAAACACACACACACACACACACCCGATCTGCGGTCAGTAATCTCAGAAGACAGGACATAAATATAAATACCCAAATGCTTTTTATTTTACATTGTTTGAGCTATCAGAATGATCTCACCCATACTGTAAAAGGTGAATTAAGGCAACAACTATACAATCCAGAAAGAATAAAAAAAAAAAAAAAAATTTTTATTACATCAACACATCCTAAAATGACCCCCCAGCATTCTCCCCAATAAAAAAAATAAATGCAAAAGCAGCTGTTTGGCATTTGCAAGCACTGAACACCTCCCACCATCACCATCACCACCACCACCCATGTGTGCAAGTTTACCCAGCAATGTGAGACGGGCAGATTTTTATTGTTTTTGTAGCAATTTAATAGATCAGAATGAGCCTCACTTATTAAAACTGCCCTCAGTGGCCCGAGAAATACCCCCATGGGGGTCAAAGCCATGTGAAAGCATGCCAGGCCACCGGAATAGACACCTACAACCAGCACATCCATTATCAGACCTACCTGTATAGTAGGTGATCACAGCCATTCCGGGGGTGGGGGGGGGGGGGGGGTGAACTGCATTTTATTCTTTGGCTAAAAATATAAAATTAATTTTATTTAATTTTTTTTAAAGACAAAAAACGAGAGACGGTCACTTTACCTCAGTAGAGACCACATCCGCGCTCCCTCACCACCTCCCTAACAGTCTGCTGTTGACTTATGTCACACTGCCCCATTGCTCTGGAAGGATCCCAACAATTTTGTCAGGATCCACCCAGATGTCTGAGCGACAGCTTTGAAGCCAGCTGTGCCCGTCCGCTCTCCTGCTCAGCACTGCAGTGAGCGCTGGATGGGGCAGACCATAGCGTGGCATCTGACGGGCACCGCTCTCTGCTCCTGGAAGGCCGAGAACCGAGTGATCAGCTGCCATGTGAGTAATGGAGTCCTCCTGGGATAGCAGACTGGACCTCCATTCTAGACAGGAAACACGTGACCTCCACTCTGGACAGCCAACCATTAGACAGACAATAATTCTGGAAACTGTAAATTTTGTGTCTTGTCCTTAAAGTGTAAGGCCCCTTTCACACTGGGGCGGGAGCGGCGTCAAAGCAGCGCAATATTTAACGCTGCTTTACCGTCGTTTTAGCAGCGGTGCGGTTTTAACCCCCGCTAGCAGCCGAAAAAGGGTTATAGCCACGCTGCCCCATTGATTTCAATGGGTAGGAGCGGTTTAGGATCGGTGAATACACGGCTCCTTCACCGCTCCAAAGATGCTGCTGGCAGGACTTTTTTTTACCGTCCTGCTAGCGCTCCGCTCCAGTGTGAAAGGACCCGCTTTTTTCAGGCGCTATTTTTAGCGCTATAGCGCCTGAAAAACGCTTCAGTGTGAAAGGGGCCCGAGTTCACCATTACAGAAAAATCTGTGAGGTGAACTTACAGGTCCCCCTCCTCAAACCACCCCCTCCCCCCCCGTCCTGCTTCCGCTCTGAGCCCTGCTATAGCCGCCTCACCGCTCCGGGTCTTAGAATTCCCCTTGGCCTTCACGCGTCTTCTTCCCCTCTGAGAGGACGGGCGACGCAGGTTCTGATTGGTCGGCACCCCGCCCATGTGAAGGCCCGGACCAATTAGAATACTCCTAAACGTCCCTCCTGACGGGGTTAGTTTAAGAAATGAAGCTGCAGGGATTTCTAAAGCTGGCTATAGCAGGGCTCAGAACGGGGGAGATTGCGTCGCTGCAGGTCAGCGGGACCGGGGTTGGGGTCCTGTGCAAGTTCACCTTACAGATTTTTCTGTGAAATGTGAACTTACCCTTTAAGCTACTAATTTCTGAAGCTGCTTCACTAAGGGGGGGGGGGGGGTTAAGAACAAGAAAGCACGCAAAATGATTAGTTTTCAGAATTATTGTGTCTATTGGTTGTTTGTTACATTAAAGTTGATTTGAAAAAAAAAAAGTGTAGGTCACGCGTTTCCTGTCTAAAGTGGAGCTCCAGTCTGCAGTCAGACCCCTCTGGAAAATGGTGCGACATCATCCCCATCTACCCTCCGATACAGGGGCTCGGAAGGAGGTGGGACGCTGCAGCGGGGAGGGGGCGGATGCGAGGGAGTATGGCTGGGGGTGGGGCCAGACACTGAATATGAAATGTGCATCGTCCCTTTAAATACAGAGTAACCTCCTACTATGGAGTACAAGCAAGGCGTGACGTCCCATGACAAGTCAGGGCAGATGAACATACATGACTCGGATTCATACACCGGCCTAGGAGGATATAAAAGGGGGAAGAATGAGGCGGATCATCATGCTGCATATACTCTAGTGGTAGTACACCGCCTGCTATATATTCCTTGCCTTGCACCTCTACACCCACCACACCCACACACCGCCGCACTACCCTACTGCTGCACTACCCTACTGCTGGACTTTAGAAACTTTTTAAAAATACAATAAAATTGAGGAACTTGGGAGTATGGCTCTTTGATAAAACGTCTCTGAAGTCCGATAAGCTGTAAAAAGCACACAGACGCCCTCCCATGGCTTGGAGGAGAAGTACACAGTGCAGGCCGTTGGTAAACGTGCGAATGAGAAGCCCCCCCACCAGCTTTCTGCTCACAGGAGCCACGCAGACAGGCAAGCAAGTGGGATCTGTCGGGTTCCGCTGCCAGAAGGGTGGATTTTGGCCTCGCAGCCGTCTCGCCTCCCTAAAAACTCAGACGAGCCTCATCCGGCTTTGCAGATTTTTGGTGAAGAGATGAATTTTACGAAGGAACCACAATATTCTTAGCCAGTAAAGCGAGCAGCGCCAGCTCCACGTCACCGTCCGCTCTCTCCAGCGCCAGAAGTGCCTCGTGCAATGGGAACCCCGCCTGAACTATCCTCTCTATAGCAGGTGGTGGGGAGGCAGCAGGGGGTGGAAGGGAAATCTCTTCACCGACGGAGCCGTCCGCATCACCACCGGATCCGGCCATTCCCTCATCACCAGGGGAAGTCTGGATAGGATTGCCATTCACATCGGTGGCCTCACCCTGGTTTAAAGGAAGCACCTCAGCCGAGGGCAGACTGGACACATGGGGCTCCCGCGGCACACTGGACACAGAGGGCTCCCGCTGCAAATTAGAGGACAGACTGGGCACAGTGGGTTCACGTTCCACATCAGCAGAGGGCAGACTGGACACAGGGGGCTCATGCTCCATATTAATGGAGGGCAGACTGGACACAGGGGGTTCACTCTGCACATCAGCGGAGGGCTGACTGGACACAGGGGGTTCACTCTGCACATCAGCGGAGGGCTGACTGGACACAGGGGGCTCACACTGCATATTAATGGAGGGCAGACTGGACACAGGGGGTTCTGATTGCACATCAGCGGAGGGCTGACTGGACACAGGGGGTTCCCAATGCACATCAGCGGAGGGCTGACTGGACACAGGGGGCTCACACTGCATATTAATGGAGGGCAGACTGGACACGGGGGGCTCACACTGCACATCAGCGGAGGGCTGACTGGACACAGGGGTTTCCAATTGCACATCAGCAGAGGGAGGACTGGACACGGGGGGTTCCCATTGCACATCAGCGGAGGGAGGACTGGACACGGGGGGTTCCCATTGCACATCAGCGGAGGGCTGACTGGACACAGGGGGCTCACACTGCATATTTATGGAGGGCTGACTGGACACGGGGGGTTCCCATTGCACATCAGCGGAGGGCTGACTGGACACAGGGGTTTCCAATTGCACATCAGCGGAGGGAGGACTGGACACGGGGGGTTCCCATTGCACATCAGCGGAGGGCTGACTGGACACAGGGGGCTCACACTGCATATTTATGGAGGGCTGACTGGACACAGGGGGTTCACACTGCATATTAATGGAGGGCAGACTGGAGACGGGGGGCTCACACTGCACAGCCAGAGACTCTGTAGCATCAGATATATTAGAATTGCAGAGATTGTTCTGTATCGAGTTGTTTTCAGAGACGGCTGAATTTGTGGTTTGGTTGGTGTCCCGTTCACCAGTCACGTTCCTCTGGGAGGGACGGTCCTCCAATAACCCGTCCTGGTAAGATCCCGGGTGACCCGTAGGAAGTGGCTCTGCTGCCGTTCTCGCAGGCCCCTGGCCGCTCACCACTAATAATTTATGGAGTTCTTTCAGAGCGGCAGCCAGAGAGAAGCAGCTTTCGTCGGTGTCCAGTTCGGGGACATTGGGTGGTTTGGGGGCGTCGGGGGCCACAATTTCAGAACCAGCCGCTTCAGGCAGGTGGGAGGAGGCTGTCTGGTTGCTGGAGTTTTCCGTAGACAATGGAGGCCCGTTGTCGGCACCACGCGGTCCGCAGGGCTCAGCAGCAGGTACAGCGAGAGGCGTCTGTGCGTCCACATCCATGGTGTCCTCCGTATTGGCAGGCAGAAGAGCAGCCTGAGGCGAGTGACCAGCATGCAGCAGCTCGGCATTGAGATCTTCAACAAACGCTTGAAATTGTGAATTCGGAGGAGTTGCGGGTTCCCTGTGGCGCCGGTCTTCTGTGACCGAGTCGCCTGCTAGTTTGTCATGAAAGGCCCCCGGGGGTCCCCTGTCCTCCGCTCCACCGGATAACTGAGAAGATGAAGACTCGGCGGAGTTTGAAAGTCTGAAAGGCCGAGGCGGATGACCCGTCTGAGAAGAAGCGCGGTCCCCACCGCAGGCAGCGTCCACGGCGCTCATATCTATGGCTGACTCTCTGCTCTCTGCGGACGGGGGTGGGCAGACGCTGGTCTGGTCTGAATGAGCAGGAGTAGCTGACGTGACGCCAGGGGCATGGACAGGGTGGTGATGCCCATCGATCGGTGGCACCAGCGATGGACGATCCACTGAGGTAGTTTCCTTGTCTAGAAAAAAAGGAAAAAGAAAAGAAATTAGATTTCATCGGCATTTATAAATATATAAAGAATGAGCAATGGAAGAAGCAAATCACTACAAAAACAAGCAGAACACCCCCACCCCCCGGGTCAGAAGAGACTGCGCCTCACACCTCCCAGGGGCTCCCTTAAATCATCACCTTAGTACTCCTCTCAAGGGCCCTCAGTCATGATGCAAGCAGTGGGCGGGCTCTTGGGAGGAGTTATGCAAATATCAAAACGCCTTCAAGGGTGGGTGTTAGTGTGGAGGGGGGGTATTTGCACAGGCAACACCCACATTTGATGCAGTGCCTCCATGATTGAAGGAAAATGACAGCAACATGTTGCGGGTGGTGTACACACGATAACACTGACAGGGGTGCTTCCAATGGTCCGCTTTATTCAAAGCTTTCCCCCAGAAAATACAAACAAACCCCCACCCACTGGCACTGATGTTACGGCTTAAAAAGCGTTAGGTGAAGTTAGGCTTTCATTTCTCTCTTACCAATACAGTGTGTTCCCAACCTCATTCCTCAAGTTCCCTCAACAAGCCATGCTGGTATTGCAAATGGTGTACTGGGTACACAGAGGGTGCCACGTTGTGCGGGGCGGGGGGGATACAGCCGGCGCACAGTGGCGGGCGGGGCGGGAAATACAGCCGGCGCACAGTGGTGGGAAATACAGCCGGCGCACAGTGGCGGGCGGGGCGGGAAATACAGCCGGCGCACAGTGGCGGGCGGGGCGGGAAATACAGCCGGCGCACAGTGGCGGGCGGGGCGGGAAATACAGCCGGCGCACAGTGGCGGGCGGGGCGGGAAATACAGCCGGCGCACAGTGGCGGGCGGGGCGGGAAATACAGCCGGCGCACAGTAGCGGGCGGGGAAATGCAACCCGCGCACATTGGCGGAGCGGGGAAATACAACCCACGCACAGTGACGGGGCGGGGGGGGGGGGGGGGGCATCACAGCCCACGCACAGTGGCGGGCGGGACGGGGAAATACAGCCGGCGCACAGTAGCGGGCGGGGCGGGGAAATGCAACCCGCGCACATTGGCGGAGCGGGGAACAGCCCACGCACAGTGGCAGGGTAGTGGATATACAGGAACTGCAGAGGTGGCAGTTTATGGGTGGACACTAGGGGGCACTGTTAGGTAGGAGTACCATGATTTCTAATGGTGCCCCTGCAAAGCGATAAACACTCTCGGTGTAATTACTGACAGCCTGCACCATGGATTTCATTTTCTCCTCTGACTGGAGTGCTACTTTACGCAATGGACTCTCCTCATTGGTATTACCTGCTTTTGGCCCCCTCCTGCGGCAGATCACACGCACATGCATCAAGGTTTCCGCTGCTCTGTGTGGATTAGGAGAGACAAAAAAAACGGCAAACGGGTGTTAGAACACAACACGCTTCGTGCAGTTAGTGGCCCCTTGTGTGCCGGGCGTCAGATCGATCCTCTGTATGGGGAATATTTCTGGTGCTTCATTAATAAAATCTTACATTTGGTTGGGACAGAAGAAAAGTTTTATTGCACACTTTGATACATACGGGCCGCAGTGCTATGGGGGGGGACACCGAGGTGGTAACACGGTGAAGCCGGCCTATGAACAGGTTAATCACACCTCAGATCCATGCACACGGGATGGACATGCGTGTAGGAGTGGACTGTGCATGGCTTACCTGCTTCATCAGCCGATTTCTGCAATACTTCTGCTAACTCGCGATCCGCCATCTCCTCCGGACGCATGTCCTCCTCCCGCATGTCCTCCCTGCCGGGTCCGTACGCTAACCTGGCGCACTCGGGGAGCTCGGCCTCAGGCAGGAAGCTGGTACGAGTACCCGTGGTGCCAATCACCAGAACGTTCTTCTCAAGGTCAATGGAGCACTGCGGAGGAAACAAACAAAAACAAATAACCACTTCACCCCCGCAGGCTGCCTTCTGACACTTGTTGACAACTAACAATCAGTATTTATGGCTAGAAAATTACTTCGAACCCCCAAACATTTATATACTTTTTTTTTAAAGCAGAGACCCTAGAGAATAAATTGGTGGTCTTTGCAGTTTTTTAGGTCACACAGTAATTGCGAAGCGGCTTTTCAAAGCATTTTTTTCTGAAAAACACTTTTTTGGGGGAAAATATAAAAAAGATGATGTTACACCGAGTAAACAGATACCAAACATGTCAAGCGGTAAAAATAAACAACGTAAAATTTACTATCCATAGCCGATGCTGTAACCGCTTCCCGACCGCCGCCTGTACATATATACGTTGGCAGAATGGCATGCCTAGGCAAAAGCACGTATATATACGTCCCCTTTAATTGCCTAGCCGTGGGGTCACGCTCGCGACCCGGTCGGGAGCTCCGTGACCGTGGCCGCGGGACCATCGGACCCCGATCGCCGCTGGTGTCCCGCGATCGGGTCACAGAGCTGAAGAACGGGGAGAGGTCTGTGTAAACAAACCTCTCCCCGCGCTTTCCTACTCTGCCTGTCATTGATTGGCTGTTCCCGGTCATCGGTAAAGCCGATCAGTGACGTCAGACGTACAGCCATGCCCCCTTATGTAAAAAAAAAAAAAAAAACACACACAACACGTCACACTTAACCACTAGGGGGCGGGGTGGGGCTAACTCCTTCACTGCCAGTGTCATTTACATAGGAATCAGTGCATTTAAATAGCACTGATTTCTATATAAAATGACAATGGTCCCAAAAATGTCCGATGTGTCCGCCATAATGTCGCAGTCACAAAAAAAATCGCTGCTCGCCGCCATTACTAGTAAAAAAAAAAAAAAAAAATATTAATAAAAATGCTATAAAACTATTCCCTATTTTGTAAACGCTATAACTTTTGCGCACACAAATCAATAATCGCCAATTGCGATTTTTTTTACCAAAAATAAGTAGAAGAATACGTATCGGGCCTAAACTGAGGAAAAAACTTTTTTTTTATATATTTTTGGGGATATTTCTTATAGCAAATAATAAAAAAAAATTGCATTTTTTTCAAAATTGTCTCTCTATTTTTGTTTATAGCACAAAAAAAAAATAAAAACCGCAGGGGCGATCAAATACCACCAAAAGAAAGCTCTATTTGTGGGAAAAAAAGAAAGCCAATTTGTTTCGGAGCCACGTCGCACGACCGCGCAATTGACAGTTAAAGCGACGCAGTGCCCGAATCGCAAAAAAGGGGCCTGGTCCTTTGGCTGCCAATTGGTCCGTGGCTGAAGTGGTTAAAAGCCTTTACAGGTTACAACTTTAAATTTACAGAGGAGGTCTGGTGCCAGCGCTACTGCCCACGATCTGAAGTTTTTTCCCCCACAAATATAGCTTTCTTTTGGGGGTATTTGATCACCTCTGCGGTTTTTATTTTTTGCACCATAAACAAAAAAGCTCGACAATTTTTAAAAAAAAAAAAAAAAAAAAAAAGTTATATTTTTTACTATAATAAATATCCCAATTTTTATTATATATATATAATATATATATATATCTATAATATACTATATATATATAATATATAATATATATATATATATATATATACACATACACACACACACACACACCAACACACACACACACACACATATATATATATATCTACCACATACACACACACACACACATTCCTCAGTTTAGGCCAATATGTATTTTTCTAGATTTTTTTTTTTTTATTAGTAACGGCGGCGATCTGCGATTTTTATCGTCACTGCGACATTGCGGTGGACAGATTGGACACTTGACACCTTTTTGGGACCGTTGACATTTATACAGCGATCAGTGCTATTAAAAATGCACGGATTACTGTAAATGTCACTTGGCAAAGAGGTTTAACACTAGGGGGCGATCAAGGGGGTAAACTGTAGGGGGGTGGGCTCAATAAAACATGACAGAGATGACTGCTCCCGATGACAGGGAGCAGTAGATCTCTGTCATTTTGCTAGGCAGAACAAGGAAATTCCTTGTTTCACCATTCTGCCTCTCCATGCCACGATCGCGTGCCACTGGCAAGTCATTTGGGCCCTACTTTGCCTGTAGGTCACGAGAGAACTTCATTCTGCACTTATGTGACCCGTATTCAGCCGACAGCGGGGGCTAAACTCCGCTGCCGGCTGACATCACTCAGCCAATCCAGACTCTGGAGGGATCCTGACTTTAAAAATGTCAGGATTCACCAAGATGCCCGACTGGCAGCTGGCTCAGCTTTACAGCGGGCAGCAGAGAGCCTGCGCAAGCTGCTCCCAGCCTCCAAAGCCCAGCTGGCTGACAGTCACCGCTCTCTGCTCATTGAAGACTGAGAACCGAGTGATCAGCAGTCTCACTCAGTTCTCGGTTTTAGAGGTGCTTGCTGCATCCACCTGAGTATATAAAAAAAAAAAAAAAAAAAAAAAATTATATTATACACACATAGTATCTCACAAAAGTAAGTACACCCCTTAGTCACATTTGTGTACCGTATTTATCGGCGTATAACACGCACCCCAAGTTTAGAAGGGAATTTTAAAGGAAAAAAAAAAAACGTTTTAGGAGAGAAGTTTGGGGGAAAAAACAAACAAACTTACATTTAAGTGTCATTTGCAGCCCTGCCCAGCGTCCTTTGCAGCCCTGCCCAGCGTCCTTTGCAGCCTTGCCCACGTTTAAATTTCCCGCTGCCGAGAGGTCTGCGCATGCGGCGCCAAAAAAGGCCAAATCGCCGCCGAAAAAGACCGAGCCGACTGATCGGCTCCGCTCGGAGTCCCGCCTCCCTGCTGTATCGGGAGCGAGCGCAGGAAGGCGAGACTATGAGCGGAGCCGAACAGTTGGCTCGTTCTTTTTCGGCGGCGCTTCTGCCTTTTTCGGCAGCGGTCGCTATTTTTCGGCACCGCTCGCTATTTTTGTCATTTTTTTGGGGGGTATAACACGCACCCACGACTTTCCCCCGATTTTATGGGGGAAAATGTGCGTGTTATACGCCCGATAAATACGGTAATTACTTTCGTCTATCTTTTCATGTGACAACACTGAAGAAATGACACTTTGCTACAATATAAAGTGACGCTGTTACCGCTGCAGAGGCTTGCATCTTCCCCTCGTTCGTGACCAAGCCACGATGATGTCACTCCCGGCCACGTCACAAAGCTCTGAAGGAAAGGCATGGGTATGCCGCTCCTTCAGAGCGCATGTGCCGGTGACGTCACCGCCTGCTGCTCACTAGAATATCTCCTAAACTGTGCACATTTAGGAGATCCTCATTTTACCGACAGGTAAGGTTTATTATAAGATTACCTGTAGGTAAAAAACAAGCACTGAGCGTTTTCTACCACTTTAAGTCCCCCCACACCCAGCAATATTCACAGTTCCCCAGGGGGCGCTGTCTCACCCAGAGAAGTAGAAATCGAATACTATCCTCATATCCATACCTGGTGTCTCTTTAACATGTCCAGGCCGAGCAGCATATCCATCGGCTGCTCCTCCAAGATAGAGAAGGAACAGGGCAGGAAGTCGCCTTCGATCTGTACCTGAGCTGCAATGAAGAAGACATGGTACAAATGAGATCTTGGCAGGGGGGGGGGGGGGGGGGGTGGAAGGAATTTTATTTCCCCCATCAGATAAAAATGACAGGGCTGACAGAAAATTGGGCTGATGTGTGGCTTACCCAGATGGACTCTGCCGATAATCTTCTGCGTGCCGACCCCCTTGGCGATCCCGGCCCACCGTCTGTCCACCAGCCTCATGATGTGACAGCGCTCGGCGCAGGCCTGACTCATGATCGTCATCTGAGCACCTGCCACGAGGAAGAGAAATCAGTGACCTTGTCACCCCCCCCCCGTCTGTGACCCCAGTGCTGTGTGCCCGATAGAAGGGGGGTTCCCACCTGAATCAACGAACGCCTTCACAGGGTATCCGTTCACCTTGCAGTTGATGTAGAGCATCACTACCTGACCGAAGCTCTCTGGAGCCTCTTCCATGGCGATCGTCATGTTCTCTTCTATATTCTGCTGCCTGAGAGACAATCGAAAGAGATGGAATCATTTTTATTGCCGGCATTTATACAGCGTCACCCCATTACACAGCTCTATAAAGGGGTGTACAGTCACATCACTCCCTGCCCTCAGGAGCTAACAATCTAAGGTCCCTATCTCACATACTAGGGCCAGTTTAGACAGGAGCCAATTAACCACTTGCTTGCTGGGCACTTAAATCCCTGTTCCTGCCCAGGCCAATTTTCAGCTATCAGCGCTGTCACACTTTGAATGACAATTTTGCGGTCATGTAACACTGTACACAGGACATTTTTATCATTCTTTTTGTGGTATTTAAAGTGGAGTTCCACCCACTTTTACAACTCATTAGCATTCCTCACTAAACTGTGCACTGTAAACCAATTAGATATTTTTTTTCTCAGCACCTATTCTATATCTGCTGTATTCATTTTTCACTTCCTCCTCCCAGGCCATGGCCCATCGCATCATGTCCGGTTTGCAATGCCTCCTGGGAAGAGCAACTTCCTCTGGACACTGCCGTTGCTACGGAAACCTGACCTGAAACCCATTACACTGCTTGTGCTGCACTGAGCATGTGCGAGACCTGCAAGGATGAGATCCAGGAAGAAATACAGCCCCGGCTTCAGATGCCCACACTTAAGATGGCCACGGCCTAATTCCGAAAAGATGGCAGGACACTGACAGCCCGACGACTCGGGAGTGGATATCTCGTGTAGATGCACAACAAAAATTGGAAAGAGTTGAAATAGGGGAGCCAGCAATCGGCCGGGAAGAAAAGCGGGCGGACTGGATAGAGTTTAAAAACTCCTGGGAGATACGTTTCAGAGATAATGAACTAATGAACCGAAAGCATTGTATGGGGATAATAACGAACTAGTATAAATAGATATTATCATAAGATACCCCTAGGGTTGGTGAGCAAGGCGGGGGGGGGGGGGGGGAAAGGTAGAGATAATTTAATGTTGTGAAAGAGGATTTTGTTTTGTATTTTGATAATATGTGTGTTAAAAAAATTATAAATAAAGATTCAAAAAAAAAAAAAAAAAGATGGCCACGGCCTGCTGTAAGTTTATAAAATAACAAACTACTGCTACAAACTAACAAAACAGACCTTAGTTTATAGACTAACTTTACTAGAATACATTAAAGAGGGAGTCGGGCGAAAATATTTTTTTTTTTTTTTTAAAGTCAGCAGCTACAAATAATGACACTCACCTGTCACAGGTTCCAGCGATGTCGGCACCCGAGGCCGAACCGTCCCTCCTTCCTCGGATGCTGCTGCCGCCACCATCTTTGGTAAGCGAATCAGGAAATTAAGCCTTGCGGCTTCACTTCCCGGTTCCCTATTGCGCATGCGCGAGTCGCGCAAATGCAATAGGAGTGCTCCGCGCTGTCTCTGGGACCCGTGTGTGTCCTAGCAGACAGCGCGGCGGGACAGGAAGGAGGCATAGACTCCCATCTTAGACAGGTATCTGCACCCCCCTCCCTCCCTGAAAGGTGCCAAATGTGACACCGGAGAGGGGGGAGGTTTCCGATGAGCGGAGGTTCCACTTTAGGGTGGAACCCCGCTTTAAGCTTGTGTATTATAGGGGTATTTTTATTTAAAAAGTATAATTTCGGCCAGAACACCGCTTTAATCACCTCTGGCTTTATTTTTGCGGAAAAAAATTAAAAAAAAGACTAAAAGAAATAAATAAAAATGTCATAGTTTGTTATAAAATGTTGAAAACAAGTACATTTCTCTCCTTCACTGATGTGCGCTGATGGCCAAAATGACGTGCATTTATTTAACAAGACAATGTGAGAAATGCGTGACGAAGGGTCAGAGGTTTCTATGGAGCAACGCAGTCACCAGGCAACTGGAAGCATCAGAGGTCATTTATTACAACAGAGCTCAGACCAGACATTCACTCACATCGTTCGCCTCGCCCCAATCATTGCCTGGAGGCCTTTGCTTCACAGATGTACCGAGTCACTCGGCCAAGCAGGCGATTGACAAGAGGTCGGCGCCGCCTGCCTATTGTACTGCCTGTGTGCGAACCCGACTACCAGAGACAGTTTTCTGTTTGCACACAATACAGGAAGTGTCAGTTCTGTCACCTTATGTCTTCCTCTATTTTGGCTTGAGCTTCTAAGTCGAAGGGGTCGGCAGATATAAGCCGTATCCGCTCCTGCTCCCTCCGGGCTCGCTCTTGTTGTTGCTCGAGGAGGACTCTTGTGAATCGGTCTGTGGAAGAAACAAAGGGTATAAGTTCACATGCCGCCCCTCCCCCCCCCCTCTGGCTGTACCAGGATAGGAGCCTATGGGGTGTCACTCACCCAAATCCCCGCTCAGCAGTGCCTCTGCCAGGGGCGGGTTCCGTTCTTTCAGTAGTGATAGTTCATGGGGATTTGCCAGCAGCATCTCCCGCAGCAGAGACGGGTTATCCAGCCCTTGTGGGAATGTTGTTGAATCCGGAGCGGGAGGGCGAGGGGGCTGAGGGTCCGGCGGTTGGCTGGAGGTCCCGGGGACAGCGATGCTGCTGAAATCTATCCTGGGCAATCCCACTGTGGAGAAACACAACACGGGTACAAACGAGGCATCAACCCAAGTCAGGGGTCAGCAACAGGCAGACCAAATCTACCATGTGACAGGCAAGTGGCATTCCCACCGCCCCAGCCCACTGCAAGCAGCGCTTTGTCCTCCCCATAAGAAGAGCGGTGCAGGGAAGCGGGAGCCACACACATCCGCCTGTTCAGGGAAGCGGGGGCCACACACAGCCGCCTGTTCCAGGAAGCAGGGGCCACACACAGCGGCCTGTTCCGCTGCGCAGGGAAGCGAGGGTCACACACAGCCTCCTGTTACGCTGCGCAGGGAAGCGGGGGCCACACCCAGCAGCCTGTTCCGGGAAGCGGGGGCCACACACAGCCGCCTGTTCCGGGAAGCAGGGGGCCACACACATCCGCCTGTTCCGCTGCGCAGGGAAGCGGGGGTCCACACACATCCGCCTGTTCCGCTACGCAGGGAAGCGGGGGTTACACACATTTGCCTGTTCTGCTGCGCAGGGAAGCGGGGGCCGCACACATTCGCCTGTTCCGCTGCGCAGGGAAGCGGGGGCCGCACACATCCGCCTGTTCCGCTGCGCAGGGAAGCGGGGGCCACACACAGCCGTCTGTTCCGCTGCGCAGGGAAGCGGGAGCCACACACATTCGCCTGTTCCGCTGCACAGGGAAGCGGGGGCCACACACAGCCGTCTGTTCCGCTGCGAAGGGAAGCGGGGGCCACACACATCCGCCTGTTCCGCTACGCAGGGAAGCTGGGGTCACACACATTTGCCTGTTCTGCTGCGCAGGGAAGCGGGGGCCACACACAGCCGTCTGTTCCGCTGCGCAGGGAAGCGGGGGCCGCACACATTCGCCTGTTCCGCTGCGCAGGGAAGCGGGGGCCGCACACATCCGCCTGTTCCGCTGCACAGGGAAGCTGGGGCCACACACATTCGCCTGTTCCGCTGCGCAGGGAAGCGGGGGGCCACACACATTCGCCTGTTCCGCTGCGCAGGGAAGCGGGGGCCACACACACATTCCGCCTGTTCCGCTGCGCAGGGAAGCGGGGGCCACACACACATTCGCCTGTTCCGCTGCGCAGGGAAGCGGGGGCCACACACAGCCGTCTGTTCCGCTGCGCAGGGAAGCGGGGGCCGCACACATTCGCCTGTTCCGCTACGCAGGGAAGCTGGGGTCACACACATTTGCCTGTTCTGCTGCGCAGGGAAGCGGGGGCCACACACAGCCGTCTGTTCCGCTGCGCAGGGAAGCGGGGGCCGCACACATTCGCCTGTTCCGCTGCGCAGGGAAGCGGGGGCCGCACACATCCGCCTGTTCCGCTGCACAGGGAAGCTGGGGCCACACACATTCGCCTGTTCCGCTGCACAGGGAAGCGGGGGGCCACACACATTCGCCTGTTCCGCTGCGCAGGGAAGCGGGGGCCACACACACATTCACCTGTTCCGCTGCGCAGGGAAGCGGGGGCCACACACACATTCGCCTGTTCCGCTGCACAGGGAAGCGGGGGCCACACACATCCGCCTGTTCCGCTGCGCAGGGAAGCCGGGGGCCACACACACATTCGCCTGTTCCGCTGCGCAGGGAAGCGGGGGCCACACACATCCGCCTGTTCCGCTACGCAGGGAAGCTGGGGTCACACACATTTGCCTGTTCTGCTGCGCAGGGAAGCGGGGGCCACACACAGCCGTCTGTTCCGCTGCGCAGGGAAGCGGGGGCTGCACACAGCCGTCTGTTCCGCTGCGCAGGGAAGCGGGGGCCGCACACATTCGCCTGTTCCGCTACGCAGGGAAGCTGGGGTCACACACATTTGCCTGTTCTGCTGCGCAGGGAAGCGGGGGGCCACACACAGCCGTCTGTTCCGCTGCGCAGGGAAGCGGGGGCCGCACACATTCGCCTGTTCCGCTGCGCAGGGAAGCGGGGGGCCACACACATCCGCCTGTTCCGCTGCACAGGGAAGCTGGGGCCACACACATCCGCCTGTTCCGCTGCACAGGGAAGCGGGGGGCCACACATATTCGCCTGTTCCGCTGCGCAGGGAAGCGGGGGCCACACACACATTCGCCTGTTCCGCTGCGCAGGGAAGCGGGGGCCACACACACATTCGCCTGTTCCGCTGCACAGGGAAGCGGGGGGCCACACACATCTGCCTGTTCCGCTGCGCAGGGAAGCCGGGGGCCACACACACATTCGCCTGTTCCGCTGCGCAGGGAAGCGGGGGCCACACACATCCGCCTGTTCCGCTACGCAGGGAAGCTGGGGTCACACACATTGGCCTGTTCTGCTGCGCAGGGAAGCGGGGGCCACACACAGCCGTCTGTTCCGCTGCGCAGGGAAGCGGGGGCTGCACACAGCCGTCTGTTCCGCTGCGCAGGGAAGCGGGGGCCGCACACATTTGCCTGTTCTGCTGCGCAGGGAAGCGGGGGCCACACACAGCCGTCTGTTCCGCTGCGCAGGGAAGCGGGGGCCGCACACATCCGCCTGTTCCGCTGCGCAGGGAAGCGGGGGCCACACACAGCCGTCTGTTCCGCTGCGCAGGGAAGCGGGTGCCACACACATTCGCCTGTTCCGCTGCACAGGGAAGCGGGGGCCACACACAGCCGTCTGTTCCGCTGCGAAGGGAAGCGGGGGCCACACACATCCGCCTGTTCCGCTACGCAGGGAAGCTGGGGTCACACACATTTGCCTGTTCTGCTGCGCAGGGAAGCGGGGGCCACACACATCCGACTGTTCCGCTGCGCAGGGAAGCGGGGGCCGCACACATTCGCCTGTTCCGCTGCGCAGGGAAGCGGGGGCCGCACACATCCGCCTGTTCCGCAGCACAGGGAAGCTGGGGCCACACACATTCGCCTGTTCCGCTGCGCAGGGAAGCGGGGGGCCACACACATTCGCCTGTTCCGCTGCGCAGGGAAGCGGGGGCCACACACACATTCGCCTGTTCCGCTGCGCAGGGAAGCGGGGGCCACACACACATTCGCCTGTTCCGCTGCGCAGGGAAGCGGGGGCCACACACAGCCGTCTGTTCCGCTGCGCAGGGAAGCGGGGGCCGCACACATTCGCCTGTTCCGCTACGCAGGGAAGCTGGGGTCACACACATTTGCCTGTTCTGCTGCGCAGGGAAGCGGGGGCCACACACAGCCGTCTGTTCCGCTGCGCAGGGAAGCGGGGGCCGCACACATTCGCCTGTTCCGCTGCGCAGGGAAGCGGGGGCCGCACACATCCGCCTGTTCCGCTGCACAGGGAAGCTGGGGCCACACACATTCGCCTGTTCCGCTGCACAGGGAAGCGGGGGGGCCACACACATTCGCCTGTTCATCGCTGCGCAGGGAAGCGGGGGCCACACACACATTCACCTGTTCCGCTGCGCAGGGAAGCGGGGGCCACACACACATTCGCCTGTTCCGCTGCACAGGGAAGCGGGGGGCCACACACATCCGCCTGTTCCGCTGCGCAGGGAAGCCGGGGGCCACACACACATTCGCCTGTTCCGCTGCGCAGGGAAGCGGGGGCCACACATCATCCGCCTGTTCCGCTACGCAGGGAAGCTGGGGTCACACACATTTGCCTGTTCTGCTGCGCAGGGAAGCGGGGGCCACACACAGCCGTCTGTTCCGCTGCGCAGGGAAGCGGGGGCTGCACACAGCCGTCTGTTCCGCTGCGCAGGGAAGCGGGGGCCGCACACATTCGCCTGTTCCGCTACGCAGGGAAGCTGGGGTCACACACATTTGCCTGTTCTGCTGCGCAGGGAAGCGGGGGGCCACACACAGCCGTCTGTTCCGCTGCGCAGGGAAGCGGGGGCCGCACACATTCGCCTGTTCCGCTGCGCAGGGAAGCGGGGGCCGCACACATCCGCCTGTTCCGCTGCACAGGGAAGCTGGGGCCACACACATTCGCCTGTTCCGCTGCACAGGGAAGCGGGGGGCCACACATATTCGCCTGTTCCGCTGCGCAGGGAAGCGGGGGCCACACACACATTCGCCTGTTCCGCTGCGCAGGGAAGCGGGGGCCACACACACATTCGCCTGTTCCGCTGCACAGGGAAGCGGGGGCCACACACATCTGCCTGTTCCGCTGCGCAGGGAAGCCGGGGGCCACACACACATTCGCCTGTTCCGCTGCGCAGGGAAGCGGGGGCCACACACATCCGCCTGTTCCGCTACGCAGGGAAGCGGGGGTCACACACATTTGCCTGTTCTGCTGCGCAGGGAAGCGGGGGCCACACACAGCCGTCTGTTCCGCTGCGCAGGGAAGCGGGGGCTGCACACAGCCGTCTGTTCCGCTGCGCAGGGAAGCGGGGGCCGCACACATTTGCCTGTTCTGCTGCGCAGGGAAGCGGGGGCCACACACAGCCGTCTGTTCCGCTGCGCAGGGAAGCGGGGGCCGCACACATTCGCCTGTTCCGCTGCGCAGGGAAGCGGGGGCCCCTCCATCCCCTGCTGGGTGTGCAGTGAAGGGAAGTACATTCTGTGGGCTCCGACTATCATATGAAGCGTCTGGAAGATCTGACAGTTCTGCTATGGCTGGGAGGACTACAGACGTGTGACGGCGTTTGGGGCCCCTTCTCACCCCTCCGGGGAAATAAATCCTCATACCTGGTACCGGGGCCACAGGCCGCGCCTCCGACGGATCCTTCTGCCTCAAGATCACCACATCTCCGTCTTTCAGACCGTAGGAGGAGAGCGAGCGCTGATTGTCCGTCAGGGGTCTCTCCGCATAGAGGATCTGTAGGGGAGAGGAGGGGGGAGGGGAAGATAAATCACATCTGATGAGGATATGGTGAGCGTCTGGAAGATTATGGGAGGGGGGGGGGGACATCCGACAAATCACAGCGTCCGACGCTGAGAACACAATAAAGTTTATGTGACTCTATACCCGGGGTTCTCAAACTGCTGGCCCTCCAGCTGTTGCAAAACTACAAGTCCCATGAGGCATTGCAAGGCTGACACTTACAAGCATAACTCCCACAGGCAGAGGCATGATGGGACTTGTAGTTTCACAACAGCTGGAGGGCCGCCAGTTTGGAGACCCCTGCTCTACACAATCATCCTGACCAGTGAGATCCTGTCAGTGACATCACTTCCTGTTGCAGGATTACAATGTTAAGCCACGCCCACACAATTAGCAGCAGTGCCTGAGCCCCTTCATTGGGCTGATTATCTGCTCTATTATAGAGATTGCAGAACAGCCGGGGGGGGGGGAGGGGGGCACCTCATTGCTGTAGTGACAGCGCCTGTCATGGAGAAAAAGAATGAATGTCGGCAGAATCTCTTCTAATTATATATAAGAGGATTAATCCCCTCCCCCCCCGAATCCCATCACTCTGTGCCATAATATCATCATACAGGAGGCGACACCACCGGCCACATAATCCCCCCGATAATTCCCCGACCACCCCGCACAGGAGGGCCCCTATCCGGGCGGCCAGGCTCCCCCCCCCCCCAGCCACAAGGCTCCCCGACACGACCCCCCCCCTACCCCCGGCCACAAGGATCCCCGACACGACCCCCCCCTACAAGGATCCCCGACACGACCCCCCCCCTACCCCCGGCCACAAGGATCCCCGACACGACCCCCCCTACCCCCGGCCGCAAGGATCCCCGACACGACCCCCCCCTACCCCCAGCCGCAAGGATCCCCGACACGACCCCCCCCTACAAGGATCCCCGACACGACCCCCCCCCTACCCCCGGCCACAAGGATCCCCGACACGACCCCCCCTACCCCCGGCCGCAAGGATCCCCGACACGACCCCCCCCCTACCCCCAGCCACAAGGATCCCCGACACGACCCCCCCTACCCCCGGCCACAAGGCTCCCCGACACGACCCCCCCTACCCCCGGCCACAAGGACCCCCGACACGACCCCCCCCTACCCCCAGCCACAAGGATCCCCGACACGACCCCCCCCTACCCCCGGCCACAAGGATCCCCGACACGACCCCCCCTACCCCCGGCCACAAGGATCCCCGACACGACCCCCCCCCTACCCCCGGCCACAAGGATCCCCGACACGACCCCCCCCCTACCCCCGACCACAAGGATCCCCGACACGACCCCCCCCCTACCCCCGACCACAAGGATCCCCGACACGATCCCCCTACCCCCCCCAACCCCCACACGACCCCCCCTACCCCCGGCCGCAAGGATCCCCGACACGACCCCCCCCTACCCCCGGCCACAAGGACCCCCGACACGACCCCCCCCCTACCCCCGGCCACAAGGATCCCCGACACGACCCCCCCCCTACCCCCGGCCGCAAGGACCCCCGACACGATCCCCTCAGGGATCTCCTCAGACTCCTCTCCCCTCCCCCCTCAGGGATCTCCTCAGACTCCTCTCCCCTCCCCTCCCCCCTCAGGGATCTCCTCAGACTCCTCTCCCCTCCCCCCTCAGGGATCTCCTCAGACTCCTCTCCCCTCCCCTCCCCCCTCAGGGATCTCCTCAGACTCCTCTCCCCCCTCAGGGATCTCCTCAGACTCCTCTCCCCCCCCCCCCAGGGATCTCCTCAGACTCCTCTCCCCTCCCCCCCTCAGGGATCTCCTCAGACTCCTCTCCCCTCCGCCCCTCAGGGATCTCCTCAGACTCCTCTCCCCTCCCCCCCTCAGGGATCTCCTCAGACTCCTCTCCCCTCCCCCCCTCAGGGATCTCCTCAGACTCCTCTCCCCTCTCCTCAGACTCCTCTCCCCTCCTCAGGGATCTCCTCAGACTCCTCTCCCCCCCCCTCAGGGATCTCCCCAGACTCCTCTCCCCTCCCCCCTCAGGGATCTCCTCAGACTCCTCTCCCCCCCTCAGGGATCTCCCCAGACTCCTCCCCCCTCCCCCCTCAGGGATCTCCCCAGACTCCTCCCCCCTCCCCCCTCAGGGATCTCCTCAGACTCCTCTCCCCTCTCCCTCTCCTCAGACTCCTCTCCCCTCCTCAGGGATCTCCTCAGACTCCTCTCCCCCCCCTCAGGGATCTCCCCAGACTCCTCCCCCCCCCCCTCAGGGATCTCCCCAGACTCCTCTCCCCCCCCCCTCAGGGATCTCCCCAGACTCCTCTCCCCCCCCTCAGGGATCTCCCCAGACTCCTCTCCCCCCCCCCTCAGGGATCTCCCTAGACTCCTCTCCCCCCCCCTCAGGGATCTCCCCAGACTCCTCTCCCCCCCCCTCAGGGATCTCCCCAGACTCCTCTCCCCCCCCCTCAGGGATCTCCCCAGACTCCGCTCCCCCCCCTCAGGGATCTCCCCAGACTCCTCTCCCCCCCCCCCTCAGGGATCTCCCCAGACTCCTCTCCCCTCCCCCCTCAGGGATCTCCCCAGACTCCTCTCCCCCCCTCCCCTCAGGGATCTCCCCAGACTCCTCTCCCCCCCCCTCAGGGATCTCCCAGACTCCTCCCCCCCCCCCTCAGGGATCTCCCCAGACTCCTCCCCCCCCCCCCTCAGGGATCTCCCCAGACTCCTCTCCCCCCCCCCTCAGGGATCTCCCCAGACTCCTCCCCCCCCTCAGGGATCTCCCCAGACTCCTCCCCCCCCCCTCAGGGATCTCCCCAGACTCCTCTCCCCCCCCTCAGGGATCTCCCCAGACTCCCTCCCCCCCCTCAGGGATCTCCTCAGACTCCTCTCCCCCCCCCTCAGGGATCTCCCCAGACTCCTCTCCCCCCCTCAGGGATCTCCTCAGACTCCTCTCCCCCCCCTCAGGGATCGCCTCAGACTCCTCTCCCCCTCCGACTCCTCTCCCCCCCCCCTCAGGGATCCTCTCCTCCTCCCCTCAGGGATCTCCTCAGACTCCTCTCCCCTCAGGGATCTCCTCAGACTCCTCTCCCCTCAGGGATCTCCTCCGACTCCTCTCCCCTCCTCCCCTCAGGGATCTCCTCAGACTCCTCTCCCCTCAGGGATCTCCTCAGACTCCTCTCCCCTCAGGGATCTCCTCAGACTCCTCTCCCCTCAGGGATCTCCTCAGACTCCTCTCCCCTCCGGGATCTCCTCAGACTCCTCTCCCCTCCGGGATCTCCTCAGACTCCTCTCCCCTCCGGGATCTCCTCAGACTCCTCTCCCCTCCTCCCCTCAGGGATCTCCTCAGACTCCTCTCCCCTCCTCCCCTCAGGGATCTCCTCAGACTCCTCTCCCCTCCGGGATCTCCTCAGACTCCTCTCCCCTCCTCCCCCCCGGGATCTCCTCAGACTCCTCTCCCCTCCTCCCCCCCGGGATCTCCTCAGACTCCTCTCCCCTCCGGGATCTCCTCAGACTCCTCTCCCCTCCTCCCCCCCGGGATCTCCTCAGACTCCTCTCCCCTCCGGGATCTCCTCAGACTCCTCTCCCCTCCTCCCCTCAGGGATCTCCTCAGACTCCTCTCCCCTCCTCCCCCCCGGGATCTCCTCAGACTCCTCTCCCCTCCGGGATCTCCTCAGACTCCTCTCCCCTCCTCCCCCCCGGGATCTCCTCAGACTCCTCTCCCCTCCGGGATCTCCTCAGACTCCTCTCCCCTCCGGGATCTCCTCAGACTCCTCTCCCCCCTGGGATCTCCTCAGACTTCTCTCCCCTCCCCCCTCAGGGATCCCCTCAGACTCCTCTCCCCTCTCCCCCTCGGGGATCTCCTCAGACTCGACTCCTCACCCCTCCCCCTCAGACTTCTCACCAGGGCCTGGTCGGAGGGGATTCCGCTCTCCAGCTCGCACAGAGCCCGGAAGTTCTCCAGCTCGAAGTCCGGATCCACCTCCAGGGAGAAGGTCGCTTCGCTCAGGTCCCGGCGGACACAGTACACGGTGATCAACATGGCGGCTCCGGCCCGTCTCTCCTCACACACACCGGCCGCCCACTGCGCAGGCGCCGCTTCCCCGGGTCACGTGTCCCGCTACGGCCCCTCCCATCTCTTGCTTCACACCCAGCGCGTCACGGCGGGAACTCCCAGAATCATCCGCCCTCTACTTAGCCCCTCCCCCCTACTCAGCCCCTCCCCTTATTGATCACGCAGCTCGAGCCTCCTGGTCATGTGACCTGAAATGTGTGATCATGTGATGTCAGTGAGAGGTGTGATCATGTGATGTCAGTGAGAGGTGTGATCATGTGATGTCAGTGAGAGGTGTGACCAGAAGAGACAGACAGGAGGACCCAGGAGACCCCCAGATACCAACAAAAGGGGGCCACTGTGTCCACACCTAGAACCCCACCTCCCCCACCCTTCTGAACACCCCCCTCACCTTTCCCTTCCACATACCTCCTCATCACACCTTTCCCTTCCACATACCTCCTCATCACACCTTTCCCTTCCAGATACCTCCTCATCACACCTTTCCCTTCCAGACACCTCCTCACCACACCTTTCCCTTCCAGATACCTCCTCATCACACCTTTCCCTTCCAGATACCTCCTCATCCACACCTTTCCCTTCCAGATACCTCCTCACCACACCTTTCCCTTCCAGATACCTCCTCATCACACCTTTCCCTTCCACATACCTCCTCATCCACACCTTTCCCTTCCAGATACCTCCTCACCACACCTTTCCCTTCCACATACCTCCTCATCACACCTTTCCCTTCCAGACACCTCCTCATCACACCTTTCCCTTCCAGATACCTCCTCATCACACCTTTCCCTTCCAGATACCTCCTCATCACACCTTTCCCTTCCAGACACCTCCTCATCCACACCTTTCCCTTCCAGATACCTCCTCATCCTCATCACACCTTTCCCTTCCAGATACCTCCTCATCACACCTTTCCCTTCCAGATACCTCCTCATCACACCTTTCCCTTCCAGATACCTCCTCATCACACCTTTCCCTTCCAGATACCTCCTCATCACACCTTTCCCTTCCAGATACCTCCTCATCACACCTTTCCCTTCCAGATACCTCCTCATCACACCTTTCCCTTCCAGATACCTCCTCATCACACCTTTCCCTTCCAGATACCTCCTCATCACACCTTTCCCTTCCAGATACCTCCTCATCACACCTTTCCCTTCCAGATACCTCCTCATCACACCTTTCCCTTCCAGATACCTCCTCATCACACCTTTCCCTTCCAGATACCTCCTCATCACACCTTTCCCTTCCAGATACCTCCTCATCACACCTTTCCCTTCCAGATACCTCCTCATCACACCTTTCCCTTCCAGATACCTCCTCATCACACCTTTCCCTTCCAGATACCTCCTCATCACACCTTTCCCTTCCAGATACCTCCTCATCACACCTTTCCCTTCCAGATACCTCCTCATCACACCTTTCCCTTCCAGATACCTCCTCATCACACCTTTCCCTTCCAGACACCTCCTCATCCACACCTTTCCCTTCCAGATACCTCCTCATCACACCTTTCCCTTCCAGACACCTCCTCATCACACCTTTCCCTTCCACATACCTCCTCATCACACCTTTCCCTTCCAGATACCTCCTCATCACACCTTTCCCTTCCAGATACCTCCTCACCACACCTTTCCCTTCCAGATACCTCCTCATCACACCTTTCCCTTCCAGATACCTCCTCATCACACCTTTCCCTTCCAGATACCTCCTCATCACACCTTTCCCTTCCACATACCTCCTCATCACACCTTTCCCTTCCACATACCTCCTCATCACACCTTTCCCTTCCAGACACCTCCTCATCACACCTTTCCCTTCCACATACCTCCTCATCACACCTTTCCCTTCCAGACACCTCATCACACCTTTCCCTTCCACATACCTCCTCATCACACCTTTCCCTTCCAGATACCTCCTCATCACACCTTTCCCTTCCAGACACCTCCTCATCACACCTCCCTCATCATCACACCTTTCCCTTCCAGATACCTCCTCATCACACCTTTCCCTTCCAGACACCTCCTCATCACACCTTTCCCTTCCAGATACCTCCTCATCACACCTTTCCCTTCCAGATACCTCCTCATCACACCTTTCCCTTCCACATACCTCCTCATCCACACCTTTCCCTTCCAGATACCTCCTCATCACACCTTTCCCTTCCAGATACCTCCTCATCCACACCTTTCCCTTCCACATACCTCCTCATCACACCTTTCCCTTCCAGATACCTCCTCATCACACTTTCCCTTCCACATACCTCCTCATCACACCTTTCCCTTCCAGATACCTCCTCCTCCACACCTTTCCCTTCCAGATACCTCCTCATCACACCTTTCCCTTCCAGATACCTCCTCATCACACCTTTCCCTTCCAGATACCTCCTCATCACACCTTTCCCTTCCAGATACCTCCTCATCACACCTTTCCCTTCCAGATACCTCCTCATCACACCTTTCCCTTCCAGACACTCCTCACTCCTCACCTTCCAGATACCTCCTCATCACACCTTTCCCTTCCAGATACCTCCTCATCACACCTTTCCCGTCCAGATACCTCCTCACCACACCTTTCCCTTCCACATACCTCCTCATCACACCTTTCCCTTCCAGACACCTCCTCATCACACCTTTCCCTTCCAGATACCTCCTCATCACACCTTTCCCTTCCACATACCTCCTCATCCACACCTTTCCCTTCCAGATACCTCCTCATCACACCTTTCCCTTCCAGATACCTCCTCATCCACACCTCCCTTCCAGATACCTCCTCATCACACCTTTCCCTTCCAGATACCTCCTCATCACACCTTTCCCTTCCAGATACCTCCTCATCACACCTTTCCCTTCCACATACCTCCTCATCACACCTTTCCCTTCCACATACCTCCTCATCACACCTTTCCCTTCCAGATACCTCCTCATCACACCTTTCCCTTCCAGATACCTCCTCATCACACCTTTCCCTTCCAGATACCTCCTCACCACACCTTTCCCTTCCAGATACCTCCTCATCACACCTTTCCCTTCCAGATACCTCCTCACCACACCTTTCCCTTCCAGATACCTCCTCATCACACCTTTCCCTTCCAGATACCTCCTCATCACACCTTTCCCTTCCACATACCTCCTCATCACACCTTTCCCTTCCAGATACCTCCTCATCACACCTTTCCCTTCCAGACACCTCCTCATCACACCTTTCCCTTCCAGATACCTCCTCATCACACCTTTCCCTTCCAGATACCTCCTCATCACACCTTTCCCTTCCAGATACCTCCTCATCACACCTTTCCCTTCCAGATACCTCCTCATCCACACCTTTCCCTTCCAGATACCTCCTCATCACACCTTTCCCTTCCAGATACCTCCTCATCACACCTTTCCCTTCCAGATACCTCCTCATCACACCTTTCCCTTCCAGATACCTCCTCATCACACCTTTCCCTTCCAGATACCTCCTCATCACACCTTTCCCTTCCAGATACCTCCTCATCACACCTTTCCCTTCCAGATACCTCCTCATCACACCTTTCCCTTCCAGACATACCTCCTCATCACACCTTTCCCTTCCAGATACCTCCTCATCACACCTTTCCCTTCCAGATACCTCCTCACCTTTCCCTTCCAGATACCTCCTCATCACACCTTTCCCTTCCAGATACCTCCTCATCACACCTTTCCCTTCCAGATACCTCCTCATCACACCTTTCCCTTCCAGATACCTCCTCATCACACCTTTCCCTTCCAGATACCTCCTCATCACACCTTTCCCTTCCAGATACCTCCTCATCACACCTTTCCCTTCCAGATACCTCCTCATCACACCTTTCCCTTCCAGATACCTCCTCATCACACCTTTCCCTTCCAGACACCTCCTCATCACACCTTTCCCTTCCAGATTTCCCTTCCTCATCACACCTTTCCCTTCCAGATACCTCCTCATCACACCTTTCCCTTCCAGATACCTCCTCATCACACCTTTCCCTTCCAGATACCTCCTCATCACACCTTTCCCTTCCATACACCTCCTCATCACACCTTTCCCTTCCAGATACCTCCTCATCACACCTTTCCCTTCCAGATACCTCCTCATCCACACCTTTCCCTTCCAGATACCTCCTCATCACACCTTTCCCTTCCAGATACCTCCTCATCACACCTTTCCCTTCCAGATACCTCCTCATCACACCTTTCCCTTCCAGATACCTCCTCATCACACCTTTCCCTTCCAGATACCTCCTCATCACACCTTTCCCTTCCAGACACCTCCTCATCACACCTTTCCCTTCCAGATACCTCCTCATCACACCTTTCCCTTCCAGATACCTCCTCATCCACACCTTTCCCTTCCAGATACCTCCTCATCACACCTTTCCCTTCCAGATACCTCCTCATCACACCTTTCCCTTCCAGATACCTCCTCATCACACCTTTCCCTTCCAGATACCTCCTCACCACACCTTTCCCTTCCAGATACCTCCTCATCACACCTTTTCCCTTCCAGATACCTCCTCATCACACCTTTCCCTTCCAGACACCTCCGCATCACACCTTTCCCTTCCACTACCCTCCTCATCACACCTTTCCTTCATCTCTTCCACCTTCCCTCAGACCTCCTCATCACACCTTTCCCTTCCACATACCTCCTCATCCACACCTTTCCCTTCCAGATACCTCCTCATCACACCTTTCCCTTCCAGATACCTCCTCATCACACCTTTCCCTTCCAGATACCTCCTCATCACACCTTTCCCTTCCAGATACCTCCTCATCACACCTTTCCCTTCCAGATACCTCCTCATCACACCTTTCCCTTCCAGATACCTCCTCATCACACCTTTCCCTTCCAGATACCTCCTCATCACACCTTTCCTTCCAGATACCTCCTCATCACACCTTTCCCTTCCCAGATACCTCCTCATCCACACCTTTCCCTTCCAGATACCTCCTCACCACACCTTTCCCTTCCAGATACCTCCTCATCACACCTTTCCCTTCCAGATACCTCCTCATCACACCTTTCCCTTCCAGACACCTCCTCATCACACCTTTCCCTTCCAGATACCTCCTCATCCACACCTTTCCCTTCCAGACACCTCCTCATCCACACCTTTCCCTTCCAGATACCTCCTCATCACACCTTTCCCTTCCACATACCTCCTCATCACACCTTTCCCTTCCAGATACCTCCTCATCACACACCCACCTTTCCCTTCCAGATACCTCCTCATCACACAACCTTTCCCTTCCAGATACCTCCTCATCACACCTTTCCCTTCCAGTGACCTCCTCACCTTTCCCTTCCAGATACACTCCTCATCACACATTTCCCTTCCAGATACCTCCTCATCACACCTTTCCCTTCCAGATACCTCCTCATCACACCTTTCCCTTCCAGACACTTTCCCTTCCAGATACCTCCTCATCATACCTCCTCATCACACCTTTCCCTTCCAGACCTCCTCATCCACACCTTTCCCGTCCAGATACCTCCTCATCACACCTTTCCCTTCCACTTTTTTTTTTTTTTTTTCCCTTCCAGATACCTCCTCATCACACCTTTCCCTTCCACATACCTCCTCATCACACCTTTCCCTTCCAGATACCTCCTCATCACACCTTTCCCTTCCAGATACCTCCTCATCACACCTTTCCCTTCCAGATACCTCCTCATCACACCTTTCCCTTCCAGATACCTCCTCATCACACCTTTCCCTTCCACCTACCTCCTCATCACCTTCCCTTCCACATACCTCCTCATCCACACCTTTCCCTTCCAGATACCTCCTCATCACACCTTTCCCTTCCAGATACCTCCTCATCACACCTTTCCCTTCCAGATACCTCCTCATCACACCTTCCCTTCCCTCCTCATCACACCTTTCCCTTCCAGATACCTCCTCATCACACCTTTCCCTTCCAGATACCTCATCCACACCTTTCCCTTCCAGATACCTCCTCATCACACCTTTCCCTTCCAGATACCTCCTCATCACACCTTTCCCTTCCAGATACCTCCTCATCACACCTTTCCCTTCCAGATACCTCCTCATCACACCTTTCCCTTCCAGACACCTCCTCATCACACCTTTCCCTTCCACATACCTCCTCATCACACCTTTCCCTTCCAGATACCTCCTCATCACACCTTTCCCTTCCAGATACCTCCTCATCACACCTTTCCCTTCCAGACACCTCCTCATCACACCTTTCCCTTCCAGATACCTCCTCACCACACCTTTCCCTTCCAGATACCTCCTCATCACACCTTTCCCTTCCAGATACCTCCTCATCACACCTTTCCCTTCCAGATACCTCCTCATCACACCTTTCCCTTCCAGATACCTCCTCATCCACACCTTTCCCTTCCAGATACCTCCTCATCACACCTTTCCCTTCCAGATACCTCCTCATCACACCTTTCCCTTCCAGATACCTCCTCATCACACCTTTCCCTTCCAGATACCTCCTCATCACACCTTTCCCTTCCAGATACCTCCTCATCACACCTTTCCCTTCCACATACCTCCTCATCACACCTTTCCCTTCCAGATACCTCCTCATCCACACCTTTCCCTTCCAGATACCTCCTCATCACACCTTTCCCTTCCACATACCTCCTCATCACACCTTTCCCTTCCAGATACCTCCTCATCCACACCTTTCCCTTCCAGATACCTCCTCATCACACCTTTCCCTTCCAGATACCTCCTCATCACACCTTTCCCTTCCAGATACCTCCTCATCACACCTTTCCCTTCCAGATACCTCCTCATCACACCTTTCCCTTCCAGATACCTCCTCATCACACCTTTCCCTTCCAGATACCTCCTCATCACACCTTTCCCTTCCAGATACCTCCTCATCACACCTTTCCCTTCCAGATACCTCCTCATCACACCTTTCCCTTCCAGATACCTCCTCATCACACCTTTCCCTTCCAGACACCTCCTCATCCACACCTTTACCTTCCAGATACCTCCTCATCACACCTTTCCCTTCCAGATACCTCCTCATCACACCTTTCCCTTCCAGATACCTCCTCATCACACCTTTCCCTTCCAGATACCTCCTCATCACACCTTTCCCTTCCAGACACCTCCTCATCACACCTTTCCCTTCCAGATACCTCCTCATCCACACCTTTCCCTTCCAGATACCTCCTCATCCACACCTTTCCCTTCCAGATACCTCCTCACCACACCTTTCCCTTCCAGATACCTCCTCATCACACCTTTCCCTTCCAGATACCTCCTCATCACACCTTTCCCTTCCAGATACCTCCTCATCACACCTTTCCCTTCCAGATACCTCCTCATCACACCTTTCCCTTCCAGATACCTCCTCATCACACCTTTCCCTTCCAGATACCTCCTCATCACACCTTTCCCTTCCAGATACCTCCTCATCACACCTTTCCCTTCCAGATACCTCCTCATCACACCTTTCCCTTCCAGATACCTCCTCATCACACCTTTCCCTTCCATATACCTCCTCATCACACCTTTCCCTTCCAGATACCTCCTCATCACACCTTTCCCTTCCAGATACCTCCTCATCACACCTTTCCCTTCCAGATACCTCCTCATCACACCTTTCCCTTCCAGATACCTCCTCATCACACCTTTCCCTTCCAGATACCTCCTCATCACACCTTTCCTTCCAGATACCTCCTCCTCCACACCTTTCCCTTCCAGATACCTCCTCATCACACCTTTCCCTTCCAGATACCTCCTCATCACACCTTTCCCTTCCAGATACCTCCTCATCACACCTTTCCCTTCCAGACACCTCCTCATCACACCTTTCCCTTCCAGATACCTCCTCATCACACCTTTCCCTTCCAGATACCTCCTCATCACACCTTTCCCTTCCAGATACCTCCTCATCACACCTTTTCCCTTCCACATACCTCCTCATCACACCTTTCCCTTCCAGATACCTCTTTCCCTTCAGATACCTCCTCATCACACCTTTCCCTTCCAGATACCTCCTCATCACACCTTTCCCTTCCAGATACCTCCTCATCACACCTTTCCCTTCCATATACCTCCTCATCCACACCTTTCCCTTCCAGACACCTCCTCATCACACCTTTCCCTTCCAGACACCTCCTCATCACACCTTTCCCTTCCAGACACCTCCTCATCACACCTTTCCCTTCCAGACACCTCCTCATCCCCTTCCAGACACCTCCTCATCACACCTTTCCCTTCCAGACACCTCCTCATCACACCTTTCCCTTCCAGACACCTCCTCATCCACACCTTTACCTTCCAGATACCTCCTCATCACACCTTTCCCTTCCACATACCTCCTCACCACACCTTTCCCTTCCAGATACCTCCTCACCACACCTTTCCCTTCCACATACCTCCTCATCACACCTTTCCCTTCCACATACCTCCTCATCACACCTTTCCCTTCCAGATACCTCCTCATCCACACCTTTCCCTTCCAGATACCTCCTCATCACACCTTTCCCTTCCAGATACCTCCTCATCACACCTTTCCCTTCCAGATACCTCCTCATCACACCTTTCCCTTCCAGATACCTCCTCATCACACCTTTCCCTTCCAGATACCTCCTCCCCACACCTTTCCCTTCCAGATACCTCCTCATCACACCTTTCCCTTCCAGATACCTCCTCATCTACACCTTTCCCTTCCAGATACCTCCTCATCTACACCTTTCCCTTCCAGATACCTCCTCATCCACACCTTTCCCTTCCAGATACCTCCTCATCCGCACCTTTCCCTTCCAGATACCTCCTCATCCGCACCTTTCCCTTCCAGATACCTCCTCATCCACACCTTTCCCTTCCAGATACCTCCTCATCCACACCTTTCCCTTCCAGATACCTCCTCATCACACCTTTCCCTTCCAGATACCTCCTCATCCACACCTTTCCCTTCCAGATACCTCCTCATCACACCTTTCCCTTCCACACACCTCCTCATCCACACCTTTCCAGATACCTCCTCTGTCATGGACATACGGCTTTTAGACCTGCAGCAGGGCTTAGGCGCATCCCGGCCAACAGGCTCCCAGCAGCAAGCAGACATGCGCCAATGCACATGCGGAGATCGTGCACGCGCACACAGCAACGCGGATTTGGCGCCAGTGGGACTTTAAAAAGGGGCTCCCACTGTTCAGCTCTTGCTGTCTGATCTGCAGCTTTTCCTGTGACCTGCTCCTGAATCTGCCCCTTTGCTCATACTGACCCGGCTTCCTGACCTCGCTGTGGTCTCCACTCCTGACCTCTGGCTTCCATTTGACCTTGCTTCATTTACCTGCCTACAATGACCTGCCGTTGCCTAAACCAGCCTGGACTCTGACCATCCCTTGCCTGCTGATTCTGTCCGAACTGATCCACTGTGTATGACCCGGCTTGTCCGACCTTGCTCCTGCCTGACGTGCGCACCTGCTTCCTGCTCACCAGCACCCAGCTGACCTGCATCCCGCTTACCAGTTGTGCGCACCTGCTTGCGCTTGTTGCTCTTTGGCGCGCCTGCATCCAGCTGACCTGCATCCCCAGCACCCCATCCGGTTCCAGCGCCTCCCAGTGGTCATCTCCAGCTCCAGAGAACTCTGCAGGCACTCCTACGGTCACTGTTCCCAACTCCAGTGATCCAGGAACCAGGGCTGTACGAGAGGTCTCCCTCTGCAAGTCAGGCTCACCTACAAGGTTCGTGTCATCCTCATCCACACCTTTCCCTTCCAGATACCTCCTCATCAAGACCAAACGCTCCCCCGCCCCCAGAACGTGCCCTCCAAACGCTCCCCCGCCCCAGAACGTGCCCTCCAAACGCTCCCCCGCCCCCAGAACGTGCCCTCCAAACGCTCCCCCGCCCCCAGAACGTGCCCTCCAAACGCTCCCCCCCGCCCCCAGAACGTGCCCTCCAAACGCTCCCCCGCCCCCAGAACGTGCCCTCCAAACGCTCCCCCGCCCCCAGAACGTGCCCTCCAAACGCTCCCCCGCCCCCAGAACGTGCCCTCCAAACGCTCCCCCGCCCCCAGAACGTGCCCTCCAAACGCTCCCCCGCCCCCAGAACGTGCCCTCCAAACGCTCCCCCGCCCCCAGAACGTGCCCTCCCAACGCTCCCCCGCCCCCAGAACGTGCCCTCCAAACGCTCCCCCGCCCCCAGAACGTGCCCTCCAAACGCTCCCCCGCCCCCAGAACGTGCCCTCCAAACGCTCCCCCGCCCCAGAACGTGCCCTCCAAACGCTCCCCCGCCCCAGAACGTGCCCTCCAAACGCTCCCCCCCCCCCACAGACGTGCCCTCCAAACGCTCCCCCACCCCCAGAACGTGCCCTCCAAACGCTCCCCAGCCCCAGAACGTGCCCTCCAAACGCTCCCCACCCCCAGAACGTGCCCTCCAAACGCTCCCCAGCCCCAGAACGTGCCCTCCATACGCTCCCCAGCCCCAGAACGTACCCTCCAAACGCTCCCCAGCCCCAGAACGTCCCCTCCAAACGCTCCCCAGCCCCAGAACGTCCCCTCCAAACGCTCCCCAGCCCCAGAACGTGCCCTCCAAACGCTCCCCACCCCCAGAACGTCCCCTCCCAACGCTCCCCAGCCCCAGAACGTGCCCTCCAAACGCTCCCCCGCCCCCAGAACGTCCCCTCCCAACACTCCCCAGAACGTCCCCTCCCAACACTCCCCAGAACGTGCCCTCCAAACGCTCCCCACCCCCAGAACGTCCCCTCCCAACGCTCCCTGTAACAGGAAGTGAGAGGCAATTACTAACAATCGAAGAGACATTTCCTCTGAGACAAAATAGGTGTCCCTATGGGAATATTTCTCCTCTATTCCTGTTCTGGTGACAACTGTAGCATTTTGTATTTCTTATCACTTTTCTGTGTCACCAGGACCGATAGAGGGCGAATCTCCCCAGGGGGGACACAGACCGCAATAAACCCCTGACAGACGCCAATCACTCCACACTGCATCCAAAATATAAAAGGTTTTGTCAGGAGTTCCTCTTTATGTCTGACCGCTCACTCATACAATATTCAATAATGAACATAGAATATGGGGGGGGAACACTTTATTTTTTTCTGAAAAATGACCAAATGAATTATCAAGTGCCAATAAATCAATTAAGTAAAAGTCCCAAATAACCAAAAATGTGGGGAAAAAACAAAACCAAAATTCAACCAAAAATACAAAACCAAATGACGCCCTGGACAGGATGAGACCGGATCACCGCTTACTGCATTGATATGTCCCCCACCCCCCTTCCTGTCCCCTCTTGGAAATTATTACAGTGTCTTCAGTTTGGAATATGAACCAATGAGAGTCCCCCGGCCCCCATGGACAGGCCGGCCCCCGCTCTGAGTGGTGCGGTACTGATGGCTCCTCAGTCGGATTTCTCCTTCTCCTTCATGTGTAGGAAGACGAGGCTGAAGATGAAGAGGCCGAACATCATGGAGAAGGCACTGGCGTAGTACGGGAAGGCGGAGGGGATGAAGCGCTCATACTGGGTGTGCTCCAGGGGGCGCACAGACACCTGCAAGAGGAGAAAACAGACTCAGTGGCACTGCATAGAGAGACCGCCGGCTGCGATTGGCTACAGCACCGCCATACCCGAGCCTGCACACACCCCTCTAATCCTGGGGCAAAGAGATTGTACGCCTCCACCCACCTGTTCCTATTGGCTATCCTCTATGACGGGCAGCTTTACTGGCCAACAGGAGCATGGGAGAGCAGGCAGGGGGGGGTCCACATTTTGCATATTACAAAGTGCCAGGAATTGGGGGCCCCGGGGCACTGACAGGTTTAAAGTTGAACTTGTATGTCCTTTTGTCCCCCTCACTTGCTAATGAAATATTTTAAATAAAACGTTTTTATTAGAGACCTCCTTATATACTCATCGCTGGATTTCTGGGCATCTCTAGAGGAAACAGCTATGAGGGGGGGGGGGGGGGGGCGGGCGGGGTGGTGGTGGGGAGGGGGGTGGCGGGGGGGGGGGGAGGGGGGCAGTGGGGGGGGGTGTACCATGGGGGGGGGGGGGGGGGGTTGGGGAGGATGGGGGGGGGTGGGGGAAGGAAGGAAGGGAGCTGCTAACTGCTATGGGGGCAGAGGACAGTGCTATTCGAGGGGACAGGGGAGGGGGGGGGGGGGGGAACTGCTATGGGGGGCAGAGGGGAGGACATTGCCTTGGGGCTGGGTGATTTGAAGTGGGGCAGAAGACACTACTGGGACACACTTTTTTGGGGGGCATTTATTTTAAAAAGGTGACAAGGATGCACACCTTCCCAGCCCCCCCCCCCAGGGATCTTTGCTTTTCTCCATGTTGTGCAGGTAGACCTCAACCTCCAAAAGGTTGCCTACCCCTGGGGTAGAAGGACAAAAATCTGGTTGCTATGAGCAGAAACGCGTCGGTTCTGATGCCCCCCCCTCCCCGGTGGAGAAGCAGAGGTAGTTATCAGGCGTACCTGTGTGGTGGAGTAGAGGTGAGTATATCCCAGCCGGTTATAATCCACTTTGAACTGGAACACGCCGTAGACGTCTGGAAGTTTGAACTGGACGCTGTATTTTCCACCTATAGGAGACAAAAAAGGACAAGTCACATGATGAGCATCATGCAGCCACCAATCACAATTCCCCCTTTCATAGCTAACCCCTTCCCCTGAAGGGGCAGATTTGTCCGGTGGGACGGGGTCTGTACATGGGAGGGGGGGGGCTCACCATTCTTCTTGAGGAAGGTTCGCACAAAAGGGTCAATGCGGACAAACTCCAACTGGATGTCGTCTCCATCGAAGGGAACCCATCGGCCTTCGGAGAGTTGTTCAATCACGATGCTGTATTCCTGCAGGAGGAGAAAAAGGACTTCAGGTGAAGAAGGCAAGGTGCAAGGAAGGCGAGGGAAGGACTTCATGTGAGGAAAGCGAGGGGGGGGGGGGGGGGGGGAGGGGAGGAAAGGACTTCATGTGATGAAGGCGGGGGGGGGGGAACTTCATGTGAGGCAGGCAAGGGGGGGGGGGGGGGGGGGAGGAAAGGACTTCATGTGAGGAAGGCGAGGGGGGGGGCTGGAAAGGACTTCATGTGAGGAAGGCGAGGGGGGGGGGGGGGAGTAAAGGACTTCATGTGATGAAGGCGGGGGGGGGGGGGACTTCATGTGAGGCAGGCAAGGGGGGGGGGGGGGGGGAGGAGGAAAGGACTTCATGTGAGGAAGGCGAGGGGGGGGCTGGAAAGGACTTCATGTGAGGAAGGCGAGGGGGGGGGGGGGGGAGTAAAGGACTTCATGTGATGAAGGCGGGGGGGGACTTCATGTGAGGCAGGCAAGGGGGGGGGGGGGGGGGGGGGGGGGGGGGAGGAAAGGACTTCATGTGAGGAAGGCGATAGTGATGGGAAGTCCGGATCTTTTAACTGAATCGGTTCATTTCGAACTACTCACTGAAATGAACCGATTCAATGAATCGATTCTTCGGTTCACTTGCTGAGTCTACTGACAAGCAAGTGAACCACAGCTCTGACTCAACCTTCTTAAATGATTAGAATCAAAAGAATGATTCTTCACAGAAGGTTGGCAGGTCCTGGGGAGGTTTTTTCTTGTATTTTCCTTTCTCAGAGCCCAATCCTATTGTTGTGTCAGACTGACCCACAAAAAGCTGTGTAAATGAAAAGCGGATTTTTGTGCATGTGAACCTCATTCTGATGGGGCAACTTCACAGTTAACATTGCTAGCCATCAGATTTTTCTGTTGTCTTTACAGCGCATGCACAGGAAAAATTTGGATTTTACTACCGCGGGCGAAGTACCCACGATAGTAAAATCCAATCGTTAGGCCCGGTTCACACTGCTGCGGTGCGGGAACGCTGCGAATCTACTGCGGGTTCCTGCACCGCATGTCTCCCGCCGGCAGTTCACACTGCCCTATGCGAGCTGCTGGGAGTGTCAGTGAAATTTTAATGACACCCCCATATCAGCTCGCATATCGCAGTGCGATCTGCAAACTCGGACAGGAATCGGATCGCATGGTGAGAACACCATGCGATCCGATTCTGCTGCGGACCGAAAAAAGGGTCCTCTTCGATTTTGGGCCGAATGCGATGCGAATTCAGCCATACTATCTGTATGGCTGAATTTGCATCGCACAGAGATCGCATATGATTTGAACTGCAGTGCGGTGCAAATCATATGCGATCTCCCGCACCGCAGCAGTGTGAACCGGGCCTTAGGCTCCTTTCACACTAAAGCAACTTGAAAGTCATGCAATTTTTGCCACAATTTTTACTGTGACTTTGATGAGATTTTGATGCGACTTGAAGAAATACTTATGTAATCTTGATGTCTCTGCCTCAAGTCGCATCAAAATCAGACCAAAGTAGTGCAGTGACTACTTTGCAGTCTGGCAGTGACTGGAAGACGCACAGATATGAATGGTACTCATTGGAAATCGTGGGGTACCACTTGTCATGCGACTTTGTAGTCCCAAGTCGCAGGACAAGTCACACAAGTGTAAAAGGGGCCTCATTATGCACTGTAAAGACTACAGACAAATCTGATGGCTATCAATCTTAACTGTGAAGTTGGCCCATCAGAATGCAATTCACACGCACAAAAACAGGCTTAGCGTTTACACAACTGTTTGTGCGTCACCATAAGTGACAATATTGGCTGCTCCTATAGATTGCTTTATCTGACAGAACACCTGCTACCCAGGTTACTGAGCACAATCCTATACTCATATGATCATATAACACACCCCAGGTGCAATAAAGAGAACCTGTCACTTCAACAAACTATCACATAGGGGATTGTTAAGTGAAAAAATAAAAAATAAAACCATCCCCACTGACCTTGATATCTGCATGTGAATAAATGTGCGTAGGGCATGCACATAAACAATGATTTATTCACACGTTAGCTATCACCACACCAAAAAAAATAAAAATCCAAGGGGCATGGAAATCTCAGGACCAGAACGCAGAACAATATTACGCAGACGGCAGAAAAATATACTATAAAGCAGGATAAAATTTATTTTTGTGTTATAAAAATTAGACTGCTCTCTCATTCAGTTATATAGCTACTAAATTAGACACATGTCCCAGAAGGGATATTTTTCCCTTTTAACATGCATATTTCCTTTAGGATAAGCCAACTAAATACTAAAGGGTTAAATAATTAATCTGAATGAGGATATCTTCTTATCATGACTCTGTCCTCTCTGTCTTTAAAGCAGTCTGTAGTGTAATACTGATCACTGATCACTGATTCAGTGTATTGTTCTACATCTTGTTCTGGTGGGGACTCATGGTTCTTTCAGTGTACTGAGTTCTAATAACTCATATGATTCTTTAACTCGGTAACTCATATGATTCTTTAACTCGGTAACTCATGTGATTCTTTAACTCGGTTTAGTGTGTACTCCTGACTCTTGTCGCTGATTGGTTGCAGGGAGGGGCCGAGCTCTCTCACTCTAGGATCATATTACCATTTAGCAGGCCTGCTATGCTATGCTGTGTATTGAGTGCATAGTGAACTGTTTCAAACGGATCAGTTCACTCAGATGAATCGACTCACCCAGTTCACTGAAAAGAATCGATTCAAAAGAACGATTCGTTCATGAACTGGACATCACTAGAAGGCGAGGGGGGGGGGGGGGGGGGGAGGAGTAAAGAACTTCATGTGAGGAAGACGAGGGGGGGGGGGGAGTAAAGGACTTCATGTGAGGAAGGCGAGGGGGGGGAGGAGTAAAGGACTTCATGTGAGGAAGGCGAGGGGGGGGGCGGGGTAGGGTAAAGGACTTGTCAGTGAGGAAGGAGGGGGGGGGGGGGGGGGGGAGGGGGGGGGGGGGGGGGGGGGGGGGTGGAGGGGGGGGGGGGGCCGGGGGGGGGGGGGGGGGGGGGGGCGGGGGGGGGGGGGGGGGGGGGGGGGGGGGGGGGGGGGAGGGGTGGGGGGGGGGGTGGGGGGGGGGGGGGGGGGGGGGGGGGGGGGGGGGTGGGGGGGGGGGGGGGGGGGGGGGGGGGGGGGGGGGGGGGGGGGGGGGGGGGGGGGGTGGGGGGGGGGGGGGGGGGGGGGGGGGGGGGGGGGGGGGGGGGGGGGGGGGGGGGGGGGGGGAGGGGGGGTGGGGGGGGGGGGGGGGGGGGGGGATCTGGGGATGGGGGGGGGGGGGGGGGGGGGGGGGGGGGGGGGGGGGGGGGGGGGGGGGGGGGGGGGGGGGGGGGGGGGGGGGGGGGGGGGGGGGGGGTGGGAGTGTGGGGGAGTGGGGGGGAGAGGGATGGGTGAGGGAGGGGGGGAGGGCGGGGGGGATGGATCTCTGGGGGGGGGTGGTTGGGGCGGTTGGGTGGGGTGGGTTGATCGGGTCGGGGAGTCGGAGGTGGGAGTGGGTGGGGGGAGGGTGGGGGGAGGGGGGGCCATCTGGGGGTGGGGGGAGAGGATTGGGATCTGCGGAATCGGGGTATCATGGGGGTGGTGGGCGCATTGTGCTAGGTGGGGATTGGCGGGCAGGGGGGAGTAGATTTTTGGAGGGGTGTTGGGGGGGTGAGCGAGGGAGTGGGGTGTGGGTTGGGATCGTTGGGGGAGCGGGGAATCAGGGGGGCCATGGGTGTGGAGGGGGATCTGGGGAGGGGGTGATGGGGGGCTAGGGGGGCGGAGGAGGCGGGGGGTGGGGGTTGGGGGGGACGGGGGGGGGTGAGGGGGGGGACGTGATGGGGGGGGTGGAGGAGGTTGGAAGTGTGGGTGTGGGGGCGGGGGATGGCCGGAATTTCGGGCAGTGGGGGAGGAGGGTTGATGGTTGGGGGGAATTGGGGGTTAGGGGGGGGGGGGAAAGGGGATGAGGGGGGGGAGGTGATGGGGTATGGGGGTGGGGGTCTGAGGGTGGTGGGCGTGGGATAAGGGGGGATGGGGGGGGGATTGCGGGGCCGGGGTGGGGGGGAAGGGGTTAGACGGGCGCATGGGTGGGGTGGGGGAGGATGGTGAGATCGGTGAGGTGTGTTGGTGTCGGCGTGAGGTGATGGGGGGGATCTTGGGGAGGTTGGTGTGAGGGGATGGGACGAGGATGGCGGGGGGGGGGGGGGCGATGGGGGGAAGTGGAGTCTATGGCGGGGGGAGGGGGGGATGGGGGAGGGGGGGGGGGGGGGGGGGATGGGGGGGGAACAGGGGGATTTGAGGGTGGGGGAGGGATAGGAGGGGGGATTGGGGGTTCGGGGGGGGAATGGCACGGGGGATGGTGGGGGGGGAGGGGGGCGTGCGGGGGCTGAATGAACGGGGGAGGATGGGGCGCGTGTGGGGGAGAGGGGAGGGGAGATCGGAGGGAGGGGCGTGGGGGTAGTGGGGGGGGGGGGGGGGGGGGATGGGGGGGGGGGGGGTGGGGGGATAGGGGGGATGGTGAGGGGGGGTGGGATCGGGGGGATGGGGGGGGGGGGGGAATGGGGAGACGGGCGTGGGGGGGGGGGGGGGAGGGGGGATGGGGGGGGCGGAGGGAGGATTGGAGGGATGGGGATCTGGGGGGGGGGGGGGGGGGATGGGGGAGGGGGGGAGGGGAAGGGGGGGGGGGGGGGGGGCGGGGGGGGGGGATCGGGGGGGGGGGATTCGGGGGGGGGGGGGGGGATCGGTCGGGGGGGGGGGGATGGGTGGGATCGGGGGGGGGAGGGATGGGTGGGATGGGGGGGGGGGGGGGGGGGGGGGGGGGGGGAGGATGGGGAGGGGGGGGGGGGGATCGGGGGATGGGGGGGGGGGGGGGGGGGGTGGGGGGGGGGGGGGGGGGGGGGGGGGGGGGGATCGGGGGGGGGGGGATGGATGGGGGATGGGGAGCTGGGGGGGAGGGCGGATGGAGGGGGGGGGGGGGGAGGGTCGGGGGGTGGGGAGGGGGAGGGGGGGGAGGGGGGGGGGGATGGGGGGGGGGGGGAGGGTGGGGGGGAGGGAGGGGGAGGGGGTGTGAGGGGCGGCTTGGGTACGGGGAGGGAGGGGGGGGGAGGTCGGGGGAGTGGTTGGGGTCTGGCGGGGCGGTGATAAAGGAAGGGGCGTGGTGGGGTCTTCTGTGGGCATGTGGGGGGGAGGTCGGGGGGGGGGGAGCGGGGAGGGCGTGGGCGTCGTGGGGTGAGGTGGTGGATGGGGGTGGTTGGTGGGGGGGGGGGGGGTGGGGGACGGAGGGGGGGGAGCCGCTAGGAGGGGGGGGTCAGTGAGGGGGGGCACGGAGTCCGAATGGGGGGGGGTATAGGACTTCATGTGAGGAGGTGGAGGCGGTGCGGAGATTGGGGGGGGGGGGGGCGGGTGGAAACGGGGGGGGGTGCGCGGGAGCGGGGGGGGGAGCGGGTGGGAGGGTGGCGGGGGGGTGGGGGCCGGCGGGGGGGGGGAAGGAGGGGGGGGTACAGGTGGGGCGGTTGGATGCAGGGGCCGGGGTAGGGGGGGAGGTGGATGGGGTGGGGGCTTGATGGATCGTGGGGGGGGGGCGTGATCAGGATGCATGGGGTGTGGGGGTGGTGGGCGGGGGGGTGTCTGGGGGGAGGGGGGTGGGGGTGTGGAGCGGGTGGTTGGTAGGGGGGGTGGGGTGGGGGGGGGAGGGGATGAGTGGGGGGGGGGGGTGGGTGGTGGGGATGGGGTGAGAGGAGGGGGGGCTTGGGAGCGGAGGCGAGGGGCGAGGGGGATGGGGCGGTGTGGGGGGGCGTCGTGCGAGGGTCGCGTGGGGGGGTGGCTGTGGTGTGGGGGGGGCAGGCTGGAGGCTGGGCGGGCTGTGTGGGGGGGTAGTATCTTGGCCGACAAGGGGATGCCGCTCGGGTGGAGAGGGGACGTGGTATGTCGGGTTGGGGGGGCGAGCGGGGGGGGGAAAGGGGGGGTGGGGTGGGGGTGGTGCGGGGGGAGCGGGCAGGGGCTGGTGGGGGGGTGGCAGGGGGGCGCAGGTAGGGGGTCAGGGCTGGTAGGGGATGGCGGGGGGGGGCGCATGCGCGGGATGGGGCGATGGGGGAGGTGTGGGCGGGATTCGGGGGGCGGGGGTCGTGGGGATGGGGCAGAGGGGGAGGGGGGGAGGGGTTGGGGGGATCTGTGGGTGGGGGAGAGCGGCTCGGGGAGGGGTCCGGCATGGGGGGGGGGGAGGTGCGGGGGGGGGGAGGTGAGCGGCGATGGGGGGTATGTGGGGGCGGTTGGGAGGGGGGGGAGGTGGTAGGGGGGGCAGGGGGCGGGGATGGGAGGGCGGGGTGCGTGGGGAGCATGGGAGTTAGGGGGGGCGGGGAGGGGGCTTTGGGGGGGGTTCGGGGGCGGCGCCGTGCGGTTGGTGGGGGGGGTTAGAGCAGGGTGTCGGCGTAGGGGTGCATAGTATTGATGGGGGGGAGTGTTGGCCCGGAGGGGTAGTGATGACGGCAGGGGGGGGGTAGGGGGTTTGCATGGTGTGGGGTGGTGTGAGGGGGGTGGGGAGGGTGGGGGGGGGGGGGGTGGTGGAATGGGGGGGGGGGGCGGGGGGGGGGAGGGAGGGGCGGGGGGGCGGAATGGGGTGAGCGGTGGGGGGGCGGGGGGGGGTGAGGGGAGCGTGGGGTATAGAGGGGCATGTGGAGCGGTCTGTGGGGGGTTGGGGGCTTGTTGCGCAAGCGTAGCGGGGTGTGGGGGGGGTAGGTGGGGGTGTCGTGTGGAGTGAGGGCGGGAGGAGTGAGTTGGGGTATGAGAGGGGGTGGGTGGGGGGTGGGGGGGGGGGGGATGGGGCGGGGATAGGGTGGAAGGGGGTGGGCGGTGGCGTGGGTGGGTGGTAGGGAGAGGGGGGGTGAAGGTTGGGGAGGGGATGCGTGGGGAGGTGGGTGGGGAGGTGGGGGGAGGGGAATGGGGGAGTGGTGGGAGGGAGGTAGGGGCCGGGGGGGCGAGATAGAGGGGGTGGGATCGGGGGGGGAGGGGTAGGGTGGGGGAGGGGGCGGGGGGGGGGGGTTGGATGGGGGGGAGAGATGGGGGGCGGGGGGTTCGGGAGGAAATTAGGTTCGTTAGGGGATTGTGGGGAGTGACGGGGGGGGGGTAGCTGGGGTTAGGGGTTGGGCGGGGGGGTCGGGGGGGGGGGGGAGGGGGTTATGGGAGGGCATCGGGGGGGGGGGGGGGGGGATAGGGGGGTGAGGAGGGGGGGATTCGGGGGGGGGCGGGGAGGTGAGATCGGGGGTCGTATGGGGGGAGGCTAGGGGGGATGGGGGCGGGATGGGGTGGGCGTGCGCGGGGGTGAGGGGGGGGGGGGGGGGGACCGTCGTGTGGGGAGGTGGGGGGTGGGGGGTGGGGGCGGGGTGGGGGAGGTGGGGGGGGGGGGGGGTAGGGTGATGGGGGGGGGGGGTTTAGGGGATGGGATCGGGGGGGGGAGGAGTAAAGGACTTCATGGGGTGAGGGGGGGCGGGGGGAGGCGAGGGGGGGGGGAAGGACTTCAGGGGGGTGGGGGGATGGGGGAGGAGGGAGGTGGGCCGGCGGAAATCAGGTATAGGAGGGACGTGGGGGTGAGGGTGGGGGGGGTGGGTGATTTCGGGGATCGTGATGGGATGGGGGTGGGAAGGCGAGGGGGGGGGGGGGGGGGGGGGGGTAGGACAGGGGTGGGGTGGGGGGGGGAGCTTCAGGTGAGGAGGTGGTTGAGGCGGGGGGGGGGTGGGGGGTGCATGGGGGTTCATCGGGGGGGAAAGGACTTCAGAGGGGGGAGGAGTTGGAGTGGGGAGAGGGGGGTGGGGGGAGGAATTCGGGGGAGGGGGGGGGGGGAGGAGGGTGAGTAGGGGCGGGGGAGGGGGGGGGGGGGGGGGGGGGGGGGGGGGGGGCAGGGATTGCAGGGGGGTAAGGAGGTGGGGGGGGGGGTGGTGGGGGCGGTGGGGGGGGGGCGCGGGTGGGGGATCTGCAGCAATTTCTGGGGGGAGGGAAGGATAGGTTTGGGAAGGTGCGGTGTGAGGTGGGGGGGGGCGGAGGGCGGGGATGGGAGGGGATGGTGGTTGCCGATGAGGTGTGTGGGGGGGGGTTTGGAGGGTAGGGTTGGATTCTGAAGGGGGGGGGGTGGGGGTGGGGAGGCGGAGGGTCGTAAAACTTTTTTTTCGGTGAAGCGCTTTCGGGGACGAAGGGGGGGGGCGGTGGGGAGGAGGTTTACGGGGCGTTGCCTGGGGGGGACGGGCGGGGGGGGGGGCGTAAAACTTTTTTTTAATTTGCACTAACATCCACATGCTCAGTGGGAGTTCTTACCACGAGGTCGGTGATGGTGTACGCAGTGGGAGGCTCTGACTCTCCGACGCGGTGATGGGACACGGCCCCGACTCTCAGCACTCCCTCCTCCTTGAACACCCAGCGAGAGAGGGCCACGGCCAGCTCGTAGTTCCCGGTCTTGGCATACCTGGATGGAGATGAGGAGAGATGTCGGCCTCCATCCAGCGGATACAATATACGGAAACAAATATGGCTTCTGCTGGTCAGCTCCTGACACACAAACATACCTGGTAGATCCCGGGGCGGCCTTCTGCACGGCAGAGTTGAAGAACGCATCGCTGAAGAAGTCCAGAGAGCCGCTAAAGACGACGCGGGCGTTGTTTCTGGCCTGGAGCCCGGCAATCAGGAGGGTGTTCTTCCCAACCGCGTGAGGGTACTGAACAGAGGAGAGGAGGTGAGAACCGGCAACACCAGCACTACAGAGAGCTCCGCCCACACACACTCCTCATCCATTCATGAGCTCCGCCCACTCACATTCCTCATCCATTCATGAGCTCTGCCCACACACACTCCTCATCCATTCATGAGCTCTGCCCACACACACTCCTCATCCATTCATGAGCTCCGCCCACACACACTCCTCATCCATTCATGAGCTCTGCCCACACACACTCCTCATCCATTCATGAGCTCCGCCCACACACACTCCTCATCCATTCATGAGCTCCGCCCACACACACACACACACTCCTCATCCATTCATGAGCCCCGCACACACACACACTGTCTAAGGAGGGGATTTCCCATCACTTTGAGAAGATTTGGTCTTAGTGTTGTGTCTCTGGGACAGGAAGTGAAGGGAAATCTATTAAACAAGCACCAAAAAAACAACAACAAACACTGATAGAGCCTTCAAAAACCCTTCCTGACTCCATCAAACACTAGGTTTTGGAAGAATTTACTGGATCCCGCCCACAAGGTCGAGTGTTCCCTACACTAGATGATGCCGAGATCAGACTTGGAGGGGGAATTTAAATCTGAAGCAGCTGTGCACAGAGACCAATCGTATTCCCATTTCAGCTTGCTCAGTTAAACTTTGGAAAATGAAAGCTAGAAGCTGATTGGTTGGCCATTTTGCTTCTCTCTCTTCTTCCACAAATTTGGGGGTGGTGCCAATTAGCAAAGCTGTCTGCCGACTGAATGAGGTGCCGGCCCTTAGTAGGGTTGCACCGATACCAAGTATTTGCCTGAGTACTTGTACTCGGGCAAATGCTCCCGATGCTATTTGTATGAAGGGGCGGCTCCCGGAAGTCAATGGGAGGAGCGGAGAGCGAGTCCTGGGCTGGCAGTAGCGAAAGGCAAGCTGTCCGGGGGCAGGGGTGTGGTTCGCACTCGCAGCCATCAGAATCGGTGACCTGGGCCGTCACAATTCGTTAATGGCCTCTGTCTCTGGAAGATTGAACAGCGCAACGCCCATCCTAGTACACCCTGCACTCAGGGTGGGCACTGATATGCTGGCACTGATCGGTAGCACTGATGGGCACTAATAGGTGGCACCGACAATGAAATGATGAGACAATCAATAACAGCCAAAGTTCAAACTTTCTCAAGTATACTAGTGCTGCGACGTCCATCTTGGTACACCCTGCACTCGGCCTCAGTAAGCCAGCAGTTAGAAGGCAGCAGCGGACATCTTGTTACACCCAGCCCATGTAGTTAGTGAACTACATGGGCTGGGTGTAACAAGATGTCCGCTGACGCCTTGTGACTGCTGGCTTACTGAGGTCGAGTGCAGGGTGTACCAAGATGGACGTCGCAGCACTAGTACACTTGAGAAAGTTTTGAACTTTGACTGTTTATTGATTGTCTCATCATTTCATTACCACTGCTCTGCCCACAAGTGCCACCGATCAGTGCCCAATCTGTCAGTGCCACCTATTAGTGCCCATCAGTGCCAAAGATCAGTGCCAGCATGTCAGTGCCCTATCAGTGACCATCAGTGCTACCGTCACATGACGTTAAAAAAGAGGCATCGGTAAAGGGTATCGGCGAGTGCTTGAAAAAAGTATCGGTACTTGTACTCGGTCTTAAAAAAGTGGTATCGGTGCAACCCTAGCACTTAGGTTGGAAGTATTGAGAAGAAGACCCCACGCTGGATCCCAGGTGAGGCGAGTGGGACGGTTGCTCAATGACTAGTCTTCTCTGAAGCTCACAATATATAGAGCTCAAACTACGGCCCTCCAGCTGTTGCGGAACTACACATCCCACGAGGCATTGTAAAACTCTGACATTCACAGACATGACTAGGCATCATGGGAATTATAGTTCCTGAACAACTGGAGGGCCATAGTTTGAAGACCCCTGCTATAGAGTATATGTATGAATGACAGGCAGGACTTACCTGTGTAATGGGTTTATCTGGAAAAAACGAGTAGGAGGTGGAGGATCCGGTCAGGATGTCGAGTACCAGGGGGTTGTCTGGATCGGCCACCATCCTGGGTAATACAAGAAGAGCCGCATTAGAACGTCTGTACGAGGCGCGGAGCACAGAACGGAGATCGGAAAGGTCTGCACACTCACCCGACTCCTCTGAAGAGAATGGGGTTCAGCGTGGACTTCCCCACAATGGTCGGAGCCTTCAGGAGGTTCTGAGAATCCGCTACAACCAGAGTGTGCTGAGGAAGAATAAAGAGACGGGTGATCGTCACTCCACCCCGGGGCAGAAGAATCGCCTATAAATGGGCGGATCGGTGCTCTCAGGACTTACCTGTCCGGGGTCAGATACGTCATAGTTGTGGTGATCAATGACCGCCGTTTTCTCCTCATCAAACTCAATGCCGCATTCACTGCCCAATTCCCGCAGAGGATCCCCTGGAACACAACCAAGAGATAAAAACGTACATCCAGAAGTAGTTCACGGTGTTCCCTGCACCGCATGAGAGAGCTGGAAACTGCTGCATGCAAATCAGATCAATGGCTCTACATCCACTTCCCGACCAGCGACATACCAGGAGCTTGCTGGACTTTCAGTGGTTATACCGGGATGATGCCCGCTGCAGGTACCGTCTCTTGTAAAAAGCAATCCTAGCGCCTAAGTAGCTGCTGGATTGATTTTCCAAGCAGCGGGAGGAGACGTTCCCCTCCCACCACCTGCCGCATCTTACTCAGGCTCTCCCGTCCCACCGGGAGACCCGAGCCACCAGCCGGCGTATTTGGTACAAGTATACTAGTGCTGCGAGGTCCATCTTGGTACACCCTGCACTCGGCCTCAGTAAGCCAGCAGTTAGAAAGCAGCGGCGGACATCCCGTTACACCCAGCCCATGTAGTTCACTAACTACATGGGCTGGGTGTAACAAGCTGTCTACTGCCGCCTTGTGGCTGCTGGCTTACTGAGGCCGAGTGCAGGGTGCACCAAGATGGACATCACAGCATTCAAAAAAACATCAATCTTGGTGTTTTGAATACGTTTAAAGGGCAAAAGGAGGGATTTGGGGTCTTATAGGCCTTTTTTTTAGCACTGATCACTGTATTGGAGTCACTGGTCCCCAAAAAGTGTCAGTGTAAGATTTTTCCACCACAATGTCACAGTCCCGCAAAAAAATAAAAATAAAAGCCAGCAGTAAGCCAGCAGTTAGAAAGCAGCGGCGGACATCTTGTTACACCCAGCCCATGTAGTTAGTGAACTATATGGGCTGGGTGTAACAAGATGTCTGCTGCCGCCTTGTGGCTGCTGGCTTACTGGGGCCGAGTGCAGGGTGTACCAAGATGGACGTCGCAGCACTAGTATACTAGAAAGGGCAGCCAAAAAAAGCTGGGGATTGGCTTTGATCGCGCCTTTTAAAAAAAAAATAAAAAAAGCATTCAAAAAACATCAATCTTGGTGTTTTGAATACGTTTAAAGTGCAAATGGAGGGATTTGGGGTCTTATAGGCCTTTTTTGTAGCACTGATCACTGTATTGGAGTCACTGGTCCCCAAAAAGTGTCAGTGTCAGATTTTTCCACCACAATGTCACAGTCCCGCAAAAAAAATAAAAAAAAATAAAAATCGCTGATTGTGGCAAACATCGATCCTTCCACGCACGTGAGGTATCGCCACGAACGTCAGATCACGGGCAGTAATTCTAGCACCAGACCTCCTGTGTAAATTTGAAGTGGTGACCTGTAAAGGCTTTTAAAGCGTCGCCTATGGATAGTAAAATGTACATCATTTGTCGCCACTGCAGGGCGTGTGCAATTTTAAAGTGTGACATGTTTGGTATCCATTTACTCGATGTAACATCAACTTTTATATTTTACAAAATAAATGTGTTATGTATTAAATATATGCATTAAAATTCAAAAACGTATGTTTTTCCACAAAAAATGTATTTGAAAAACCGCTGCGCAAATACCGCGCGATATTAAAAAAAAAATAAAAAATATTGCAAAACCCACCAATTTTTTCTCTAGATCAGGGGGTCTCAAACTGGAGGTCCTCCAGCTGTTGTGAAACTACAAATCCTATCATGTGGGGGTCATGCTTGTAACTGTCAGCCTTGCAATTCCTCATGGGAATTGTAGTTTCCCAAAAGCTGGAGGGCCACCAGTATCGGGACGGGAAGCAGATATGTACAATGTATCGGGACAGGAAGGGGATATGTACAATGTATCGGGACGGGAAGGGGATACGTACAATGTATCGGGACGGGAAGGGGATACGTACAATGTATCGGGACGGGAAGGGGATACGTACAATGTATCGGGACGGGAAGGGGATACGTACAATGTATCGGGACGGGAAGGGGATACGTACAATGTATCGGGACGGGAAGGGGATACGTACAATGTATCGGGACGGGAAGGGGATACGTACAATGTATCGGGACGGGAAGGGGATACGTACGATGTATCGGGAAGGGGATAAGTACAATGTATCGGGAAGGGGATAAGTACAATGTATCGGGAAGGGGATAAGTACAATGTATCGGGACGGGAAGCAGATATGTACAATGTATCGGGACGGGAAGTAGATATGTACTATGTATCGGGACGGGAAGTAGATATGTACAATGTATCGGGGCGGGAAGGGGATATGTACAATGTATCGGGACGGGAAGGGGATATGTACAATGTATCGGGACGGGAAGGGGATACGTACGATGTATCGGGACGGGAAGTAGATATGTACAATGTATCGGGACGGGAAGTAGATATGTACGATGTATCGGGACGGGAAGTAGATATGTACAATGTATCGGGGCGGGAAGGGGATATGTACAATGTATCGGGACGGGAAGCAGATATGTACAATGTATCGGGACGGGAAGGGGATACGTACGATGTATCGGGACGGGAAGGGGATACGTACGATGTATCGGGACGGGAAGTAGATATGTACGATGTATCGGGACGGGAAGTAGATATGTACGATGTATCGGGACGGGAAGTAGATATGTACAATGTATCGGGAAGGGGATAAGTACAATGTATCGGGACAGGAAGGGGATATGTACAATGTATCGGGGCGGGAAGGGGATAGGTACAATGTATCGGGACGGGAAGTAGATATGTACAATGTATCGGGGCGGGAAGGGGATATGTACAATGTATCGGGACGGGAAGGGGATATGTACAATGTATCGGGACGGGAAGTAGATATGTACGATGTATCGGGACGGGAAGTAGATATGTACAATGTATCGGGGCGGGAAGGGGATATGTACAATGTATCGGGACGGGAAGCAGATATGTACAATGTATCGGGACGGGAAGGGGATACGTACAATGTATCGGGACGGGAAGGGGATACGTACGATGTATCGGGACGGGAAGTAGATATGTACAATGTATCGGGGCGGGAAGGGGATATGTACAATGTATCGGGACGGGAAGCAGATATGTACAATGTATCGGGACGGGAAGGGGATACGTACAATGTATCGGGACGGGAAGGGGATACGTACGATGTATCGGGACGGGAAGTAGATATGTACAATGTATCGGGAAGGGGATAAGTACAATGTATCGGGACAGGAAGGGGATATGTACAATGTATCGGGGCGGGAAGGGGATATGTACAATGTATCGGGAAGGGGATAAGTACAATGTATCGGGACAGGAAGGGGATATGTACAATGTATCGGGGCGGGAAGGGGATATGTACAATGTATCGGGACGGGAAGGGGATATGTACAATGTATCGGGAAGGGGATAAGTACAATGTATCGGGACAGGAAGGGGATATGTACAATGTATCGGGGCGGGAAGGGGATATGTACAATGTATCGGGACGGGAAGGGGATATGTACAATGTATCGGGACGGGAAGGGGATATGTACAATGTATCGGGACGGGAAGGGGATATGTACAATGTATCGGGACGGGAAGGGGATACGTACGATGTATCGGGACGGGAAGTAGATATGTACGATGTATCGGGACGGGAAGTAGATATGTACAATGTATCGGGAAGGGGATAAGTACAATGTATCGGGACGGGAAGGGGATATGTCCAATGTATCGGGACGGGAAGGGGATATGTCCAATGTATCGGGACGGGAAGGGGATACGTACAATGTATCGGGGCGGGAAGGGGATATGTACAATGTATCGGGACGGGAAGGGGATATGTACAATGTATCGGGACGGGAAGGGGATATGTACAATGTATCGGGACGGGAAGGGGATATGTACAATGTATCGGGACGGGAAGGGGATATGTACAATGTATCGGGACGGGAAGGGGATATGTACAATGTATCGGGACGGGAAGGGGATATGTACAATGTATCGGGGCGGGAAGGGGATATGTACAATGTATCGGGACGGGAAGGGGATATGTACAATGTATCGGGACGGGAAGGGGATATGTACAATGTATCGGGGCGGGAAGGGGATATGTACAATGTATCGGGGCGGGAAGGGGATATGTACAATGTATCGGGACGGGAAGGGGATATGTACAATGTATCGGGGCGGGAAGGGGATATGTACAATGTATCGGGAAGGGGATATGTACAATGTATCGGGATGGGAAGCGGATATGTACAATGTATCGGGGCGGGAAGGGGATATGTACAATGTATCGGGACAGGAAGGGGATACGTACAATGTATCGGGGCGGGAAGGGGATATGTACAATGTATCGGGATGGGAAGGGGATATGTAAGATGCATCGGGACGGGAAGGAGATACTTACAATGTATCGGGACGGGAAGTAGAGATGTACAATGTATCAGGATGGGAAGGGGATACGTACGATGTATCGGGACGGGAAGGGGATACGTACGACGTATCGGGAAGTGGATACGTACAATGTATCGGGACGGGAAGTAGATATGTAAGATGTATCGGGACGGAATCTGCTCTTCTAATATCTTTCATCTACAAACCAGGGACTTTGTGGATAATTCTGAGCCGGGAATTTGGTTCTCTGTAAATATAATAATCGACACGCACACGGCGGACCTACCTACGTCAGAGCTGGCCGCCACAAGGACGCTGCCACCGCCATCGATGAAAGAACTGATTGTTTCAATATTGATGTTCCCACCGAAATCTGCAGAAAAGAAAATCACATTGACTGATCAGAGCCAAGCAATCCCGACATCCATAAGACTCGGAACCCGACCGCCCGGAGGAAGAACCATCCTATACCAAGATATCATTTATCTTCATATGGCCACCCCTGGCTCTGCATGTCCTGTACCGAGGAGCTGACACTTCACTGTGTCATGGACTCTGAAGGAGAAGAACGTTTTGGAAAAAGTGGGGGAGGCTGGGGCCTGAGATGGGCACACAATATATACATTCAGCCCCATTAACTATATAAAAAAACAAGTGAAATCGTTTTTTTGGGGGGGGGGGGGGGCTGTTGGTTGCGGTCACATGACCACTCTGGCCCCTCTCCTCCTGAAGAAGAGGGCTGGGGGTGGAGATGACAGAGGACACGTTCTTGGGGGGTAGGTGGGGGATGTGCAGGAGCCGCTGTCACTCAAACTGCAGGGGGCGTGGCATCTGTAATCTGACTCCAGGACCGGAGGCGTGCCACGTGTCAGCACAGCGTCCTGTATCTCACCAGCCAGAGGAACACACAGGACAGACCCACCTCCATGTCTAGTGTGGTCAGTAATAAGCAGGAAGGGGGGTCTCTGCCCGGGGGATGGGCAGGATCTCCAGGTAGGTCAGGACTCAGGGGGGCGGAGAGAGATGTCTCTCCCAATAGGCACATACATTGCAAGACAGACTGACAGGTACAGACCTTCCACAGACGGGGAGAAGATGATGAGGTTGTCATACAGGAACTCTCCATACTTGATGAGGGAGAGGCTCGGGTCATCTGCCGTCTTAAAGGTGAGATCAAAGCCACGATCTGTGAGAAAGAGAAGAGAAGGGGGGGGAGATGAACGAGGGAAGAGAAGAAGGGGGGGGGGGAGATGAACGAGGGAAGAAGAGAAGGGGGGGGGGAGAGTGAACGAGGGAAGAAGAGAAGGGGGGGGGGGATGAACGAGGGAAGAAGAGAAGGGGGGGCGGGGGGGGGGGGGAGGTGGGGGTGGGGGGGGGGGGAGGGGGTGATGAACGGGGGGGGGGGAAGAAGAGAAGGGGCTGGGGGGGGGGCGAGGGGGGGGGAGGTTGGGGGGGTGTGCTGTGGGGGGGGGATGAAAAAGAGGGGTGGCGGGGAAGAAGAGAAGGGGGGGGAAAACAAGGGGGAGATAGGGGGGGGAGGGAGATGAACGAGGGAAGAGAGGGGGGGGGGAGGAGATGAACGAGGGAAGGGGGATGGGGGGGGGAGGAGATGAAACGAGGGGAAGGAAGGGGGGGGGGAGGAGATGAACGAGGGAAGAAGAGAAGGGGGGGGGGGGGGGAGGGAGATGAACGAGGGAAGAAGAGAAGGGGGGGGGGGAGGAGATGAACGAGGGAAGAAGAGAAGGGGGGGGGGGGGGGAGGAGATGAACGAGGGAAGAAGAGAAGGGGGGGGGGAGGAGATGAACGAGGGAAGAAGAGAAGGGGGGGGGAGGAGAATGAACGAGGGAAGAAGAGAAGGGGGGGGGGGGGAGATGAACGAGAGGGAAGAGAAGGGTGGGGGGGAGGAGATGAACGAGGGAAGAAGAGAAGGGGGGGGGGGAGATGAACGAGGGAGAAGAGAAGGGGGGGGGGAGGAGATGAACGAGGGAAGAAGAGAAGGGGGGGGGGGAGGAGATGAACGAGGGAAGAAGAGAAGGGGGGGGGGGAGGAGAGATGAACGAGGGAAGAAGAGAGAGGGGGGGGGGAGGCCCCCCCCCCCCCTCCCCCAGATGAAATCAGAGGAAGAAGAGAGGGCCCCCCCGAAGGGGGGAGGCCTGATGAACGAGGGTGAAGAAGAGAAGGGGGGGGGGGAGGAGGAGATGAACGAGGGAAGAGGAAGGAGAAGGGGGGGGGGGAGTGAACGGGGAAGGGAACGGGAGGGGAGAGGAGATGAACGAGGGAAGAGGGGGGGGCGAGAATGAACGAGGGGGGGGGGAGGAGATGAACGAGGGAAGAAGAGAAGGAGGGGGGGGGGGGGAAGAGATGAACGAGGGAAGAAGAGAAGGGGGGGGGGGGAGGGAGATGAACGAGGGAAGAAGAGAAGGGGGGGGGAGGAGATGAACGAGGGAAGAAGAGAAGGGGGGGGGGAGGAGAATGAACGAGGGAAGAAGAGAAGGGGGGGGGGGAGGAGATGAACGAGGGAGAAGAGAGAAGGAAGAGGGGGGGGGGAGGAGAGAAGAGGGAGGAAGAAGAGAAGGGGGGGGGGGAGGAGAATGAACGAGGGAAAGAAGAGAAGGGGGGGGGGAGGAGATGAACGAGGGAAGAGAAGAGGGGGGGGGGAGGAGATGAACGAGGGAAGAAGAGAAGGGGGGGGGAGGAGAGATGAACGAGGGAAGAAGAGAAGGGGGGGGGGAGGAGATGAACGAGGGAAGAAGAGAGGAGGGGGAAAGGGGGGGGGAGGGAGAGAGCGAAGAAGGGAGGGGGGGGGAGGAGATGAACGAGGGAAGAAGAGAAGGAGGGGGGGGAAGAGGGGGGATGAACGAGGGGGGGGGAGAGGAGAAGAGAGAAGGGGGGGGGGGGATCAGGGAGGAGATGAACGAGGGAAGAAAGAAGGGGGGGGGGGGGAGGAGATGAACGAGGGAAGAAGAGAAGGGGGGGGGGAGGAGATGAACGAGGGAAGAAAGAGAAGGGGGGGGGAGGGAGATGAACGAGGGAAGAAGAGAAGGGGGGGGGAAGGAGGAGATGAACGAGGGAAGAAGAGAAGGGGGGGGGGAGGAGAGTGAACGAGGGAAGAAGAGAAGGGGGGGGGGGGAGGAGGAGAGGAGATGAAAGGGGAAGAGAGAAGGGGGGGGGGAGGAGGAGATGAACGAGGGAAGAGAGAGGGGGGGGGGGGGAGGAGAGGATGAAGAGAAGGGGGGGGGGGAGAGAAGAGAAGGGGGGGGGGGGGGAGAGGAGATGAACGAGGGAAGAAAGAGAGAAGGGGGGGGGGAGATAGAGTGATGAACGAGGGAGGAAGAGAGGTGAGAGAGAAGGGGGGCGGGGAGGGGTGAACGGGGGGGGGGGGGGGGGGGGGGGGGGGGGGGAGAGGGGATGGGGGAGGGGGGGAGGAAGAGGGGGGGGGGGGGGGGAGGGGAACGGGGGGGGGGGCGGAGGGGGGGGGCGGGGGGGAGGGGGGGGGAGTAGGGAGGGAAGGGGGGGGAGCGAAGGGGGGGGGGGGGTGGAGGAGAAGAGGGGGGGGGGGGGGGGGGGGAGGGAGGTAGGGGGGGGAGGGCGGAGGAGGGAGGGAGAGGGGGGGGGAGGGGGGGGGGGGGGGGGGGGGGGGGGGGGGGGGGGGGGGGGGGGGGGGGGGGGGGGGGGGGAGGGGGGGAGGGGGGGGGGGGGGGGGGGGGGGGGGGGGGGGGGGGGGGGGGGGGGGGGGGGGGGGGGGGGGGGGGGGGGGCCAGGGGGGGGGGGGGGGGGGGGGGGGGGGGGGGGGGGGGGGGGGGGGGGGGTGAGGGGGGGGGGGGGGGGGAGGGGGGGGCGGGGGGGGGGGGGGGGGGGGGGGGGGGGGGGGGGGGGGGGGGGGGGGGGGGGGGGGGGGGGGGGGGGGGGGGGGGGGGGGGGGGGGGGGGGGGGGGGGGGGGGAGGGGGGGGGGGAGATAGGAAGGGGGGGGGGGGGGGGGGGGGGGGGGGGGGGGGGGGGGGGGGGGGGGGGGGGGGGGGGGGGGAGGGGGGGGGGGGGGGGGGGGGGAGGGGGGGGGGGGGGGGGGGGGGGGGGGGGGGGGGGGGGGGGGGGGTGGGGGGGAGGGAGGGGGGGGGGTTGGAGGGAAGGGGGGGGGGGGGGGGGGGGGAGGGGGGGAAGGAGGAGGAGAAGGGGGGGGGGGGGGGGGGGGGGGGGGGGGGGGGGGGGGGGGGGGGGGGGGGGGGGGGGGGGGGGGGGGGGGGGGGGGGGGGGGGGGGGGGGGGGGGGGAAGGGGGGAAGGGGGGGGGGGGGGGGGGGGGGGGGGGGGGGGGGGGGGGGGGTGGGGGGGGGGGGGGGGGGGGGGAGGAAATAAGGGGGGGGGGGGGGGGGGGGGGGGGGGGGGGGGGGGGGGGGGGGGGGGGAGGGGGGGGGGGGGGGGGGGGGGGGGGGGGGGGGGGGGGGGGGGGGGGGGGGGGGGGGGGGGGGGGGGGGGGGGGGGGGGGGGGGGGGGGGGGGGGGGGGGGGGGGGGGGGGGGGGGGGGGGGGGGGGGGGGGGGGGGGGGGGGGGGGGGGGGGGGGGGGGGGGGGGGGGGGGGGGGGGGGGAGGCAGGGGGGGGGGGGGGGGGGGGGGGGGGGGGGGGGGGGGGGGGGGGGGGGGGGGGAGGGGGGGAACGAGGGGGGAAGGGGGGAGGGGTGAGGGGAGGGGGGGGGGGGGGGGGGGTGGGAGGGGGGGGCGGGGGGGGGGGAGGGGGGGGAACGGGGAGGAGGAGGGGTGGGAGGGGGGGGTGGGATGAAAAGGAGTAGAGGGAAGAAGAAGAAGGGGGGGGGAGGGATGAAACGAGGGAAGAAAGAGAAGGGGGGGGGGGGGGAGGAGATGAACGAGGGAAGAAGAGAGAGGGGGGGGGGAGGAGATGAACGAGGGAAGAAGAGAAGGGGGGGGAGGAGTGGATGGAGATGAACCAGAGGGAGGGGGGGAGGGCTAGGGAGGAATGAAAGGAGAAGGAGGAGCAGAGTGGGAAGAAGAGGGGGGGGGGAGGATGATGAACGAGGGAAGAAGAGAAGGGGGGGGGGGAGGGGAGATGAACGAGGGAAGAAGAGAAGGGGGGGGGGGGGGGAGGAGATGAACGAGGGAAGAGAGAAGGGGGGGGAGGGGGGAGATGAATGGGGGAAAGAAGAGAAGGGGGGGATGAAGGGAAGAAGAGAAGGGGGGGAGATGAATCGAGGGAAGAAGAGAAGGGGGGGGGGAGGAGATGAACGAGGGAAGAGAAGAGGGGGGGAAGGGGGGGAAGGGAAGGAGATGAACGAGGGAAGAAGAGAAGGGGGGGGGAGGAATGAGGGAAGAAGAGAAGGGGGGGATGAATGAGGGAAGAAGAGAAGGGGGGGAGATGAACGAGGGAAGAAGAGAAGGGGGGGGGGGAGGAGATGAACGAGGGAAGAAGAGAAGGGGGGGGGGAGATGAATGAGGGAAGAAGAGAAGGGGGGGGGAGATGAATGAGGGAAGAAGAGAAGGGGGGGGGGGAGATGAATGAGGGAAGAAGAGAAGGGGGGGGATGAATGAGGGAAGAAGAGAAGGGGGGGGGATGAATGAGGGAAGAAGAGAAGGGGGGGGAGAGATGAATGAGGGAAGAAGAGAAGGGGGGGGAGAGAGAGATGAATGAGGGGAGAAGAGGAGGGGGGGGGGGGTAGAAGAGGCGGGAGGGGGGTATGGTGAGGTATTGCAGTGTGTTATAGGGTACCAGTGTGCAGTATAGGGGGGTGTATAGTGGGGGGGTCAGTGTGCAGTATAGGGGGTGTGGGGGAGGGGTATAGCAGTATATATAGGGGTGGGGGGGTACTTACCGCTCAGGCTCCGGAAGAATAGTGAGTGCGTCTCCCGGAGGTTGATGTTCTCCATCAGGATGAGGGTTCGGGGGGCGGTGAGGGCCCCTGGGGGCCCCAGGCTCAGGGCGGCGATGAGGAGCAGAATGGGGGACACGGGAGCTGCCATCATTTCGGTCTTCAGCGGCTTTTCCACCTCACCGGAAGAGCCCGACAGCCGGCCAATCAGACAGCGACACCTCCTGTCACCTGCGGACATGTGACCGGCACACCCTCCGCCATCTTTGTTCCGGGCACACATCTAATTTCTCGCTCTGTTGGTCGCCATTAGCTCTTATAATATCCCCGTTTTACCTTCCTGTTATATGAAATCTACATCAATGCATTCTCCTTTATAGACAACCCTGTAAACTTCAACCAATTTGGATTCTGTATGCCCGAGACAAATATGGCCGCCGTTACGAGGTCCCCGGTGTGTAATAGAATTAATAATATGTAATATATTAGACGCCCCCCGCACACCCGACATCTATTATAGAAACGAACGAAGAAAACGTCACCAAATTCCACTTTTGGAGAGAATCCAGAGACCTATCACTGCGCATGCTCCGCCTCTCCCTCAGATAAGTGGTCACGTGACGGTCTGAGAAGAAGCGGGAAAGGTGAGGGAAGGTGAGTCAGTCAGGTAACCTCAGCTATACCACACAGAGGACTACAACTCCCCTCATCCCTACACTGTGTACTCCTCATCACATATTCATCTATATAATGTGTCACAGATTTGTGTCTCTCATGTATAGAAGTCTCCGCGCTCCTCACCGTCCAATCAGATCAGGGAAAGTCGCCACCGGACGCGATCTTATAGTGGAACTAAAGGCAGAATTTTATTTGGAAATCCCCATCGGAGGATTTCCCCTCTATTCCTCTTCTGGTGACAACACACAATTTTGAATTTTCTTTTAGTTTCAGGACAAACAGAGAGGAGGAATCTGCCTACTGGGGACACAGACAGCAGTAAAGACCTGACAGGGGGTCTAATCCCCCTTCTCCCCTCCATCCAATACTACGAAAGATAAGATCTGCCTTCAGTTATACATGAAAGTGGAATTAAACCCGAAACACGTCCAATACTCCACCAATCATCGGGTGTGGCGGCTGCGTTCGTTTTCTTTTTTAGGTGAAGCGATTCAAAATAAAGAATCACCGGAAGAATTAAAAAAAGACGCGGGACGGGTAAGAAACGCAAAAAAAACAGCCAATAATGAAGTATTAATAAAAGCAAACTATCAATTTATTACACAGAAATGTGTTGCCAAGGAGACCAGGGATGGCTCAGGTCACGTGACAACGTACAACAACCAGTTCGGTTTCACCGCAAGTGACGTCACTGCCCTAGAAGAGACATGCAAGCCACGAATACAAGGGACGGAAAAGTGGAAATGACCATCAAACCACCAGAGGGATAGGTCAGGCGTTACCCAGAAAAGCAAGCACCCGTCCACTAAGTACAGCGCGATGACGTCAGCACGTCAACCTCCCTACGCGCGTTTCGTCATAAACTGACGTCGTCTCGTGATCGCTACAACGTCACTTCTGTAAGTGCAATTTTAAAAGTTTTAATAAACCTTTGCGGTACGCTTTACACCAGCCCTCAAAATTTGCACTCGCCTGCTCGCATTTTGCGAGTGCATTTTGAGGACTGCCTGGAGCGGGGGGGAGGGGCAAGCCTGGGCGGAATGGGGGGAGTCCTACTCCCAGAGATCGTGGAGGGGAAGAGAGATGTTCACAGCGCAGCACGGGGAACATAGTGATAACAGCTTTCATTTTAATTTGTTGTGTTCCCCCGGCGCTCGCTGTCATATACAGCCCCGCCCCTGGTCCCGGGACTTTGATAGACAGATCGCACGTCCAATCCCGGTGACGGGTGATCTGTCAATCAAAGTTCCCCCGGCCAGGGGGCGGGGCTGTATATGACGTTGAGCTGAGCGGCGGGAACACGGAAATTTAAATGAAAGCTGTTATCACTGTGTTCCCCGCGCTGCGCTGTGAACATCCGGGGTGGCTCTCCTGTTCCTCTCCTCCCCTGCACAGGTGGGCACAAGCTGCATGGTGGGCACAAGCTGCATGGTGGACACCGGCTGCATGGTGGGCACAAGCTGCATGGTGGAAACGAGCTGCATGGTGGGCACAAGCTGCATGGTGGAAACGAGCTGCATGGTGGGCACAAGCTGCATGGTGGAAACGAGCTGCATGGTGGGCACAAGCTGCATGGTGGAAACGGGCTGCATGGTGGGCAAGGGCTGCTTGGTGGACACAGGCTGCATGGTGGACACGGGCTGCATGGTGGACACGGGCTGCATGGGGGATGGTGGCCACAGGCTGGATGGTGGGACCAGGCTGCATGGTGGATGGTGGGACCAGGCTGCATGGTGGATGGTGGGCACAGGCTGCATTGGTGGGCACACGCAGCTTGCATTGGGCACAGGCAGGCTGCATTGGTGGGCACGGCTAAAGTTGTTAATATTTATTTTTATAACTTAATTCTGCATAAAACATTTAAGTGTCATTTAATGAGATAATTTATGAGGGCGTGTTTAGGGGCGGGGTTGGGTGGGGCAACTGGTGGCGAGTAACCCCTGAGGCCTGGCTAGTAGCTCAGGACTTGAAATTTTGAGCCCTGCTTTCCACTATGGAGAGTCTTCTTGCTTTTCTGGGTAAAGCCTGACCTATCCCTCTGGTGGTTTGATGTTCAAGTCTCCCCGGACGTTCGGTGCAGAGTTCAAGTTGCAATTCCTGTGGACATTCAACATCCCCCCCCTCCCCCACCCCTCCGGATAGGGGCCCTGGTGGGTATTTTAGGCGCCGGCTCATAAAAGCTTGCCTTTTGGTAAGGGCGCATTCTATGTGGTGGAGGTGCGCTGTCTCTGAGAGGCGCATATCACAAGAATCTATCTACACCGAGGGGTGCTCAACCTGTGGCCCTCCAGCTGTTGCAGAGCTACAATTCCCATCATGCCTCTGGGAGTCAAGCTTGTGTCTGTCATCGGTTTGCAATGCCTCATGGGACTTATAGTTTCCGCAACAGCTGGAGGGCCACAGGTTGGGCACCCCATGATCTACACTGATGTGTTTTTTTATGGAGTTGCTGTATGTTGTAGTTCACATACATTCACTGTTTTGGATTAGTCACTATTTTTTCTTGTGTTATTTTATTTGTTTTTATTTTTATAGCGCTGCTACATTGAATTTCATGAATACAAGGACGCCGGCTGCCCCCTGTGGAATCTTCTATACTGCTCTCTGGACAAAGAGAAGTCAATCAGGACACAATGTACCCCTCCAGTGCGGGTGCACAAGTCACAGTCCTCCATCCTTCCTGTCCAATAATAAATATCCCCGGGAGACATCTGATGACTCTTCATCCAAGCCTAGGATCACCTGTAGAAATGTAACTGAGAGGTAAAAGGCAGACGCCCGAACAGGGACTTGAACCCTGGACCCTCAGATTAAAAGTCTGATGCTCTACCGACTGAGCTATCCGGGCTCTGATGATGTCAGCATACCATCCCCCGACTAGAGCGAGAAACACTGACCTCTGCTGGCGTCAGCATGCCGCTACCCACAATTCCACGGCGCAAGCATCAACTCGTCTCTCAGCGTGACCGCAGTACATATACTCCTAAAGTACAGCCAAAAAAACAAGTTTGGCCCCCGCAGTCATCTCTATCTCAAGGGCAGTTCCTGTCGTGATGTGGAATAATAATAAAGTGCTGCACAAACTGTTGCCGCTATATAAATCCTGTATAATAATAATAATGGGCTTCAGTGCGATTGTATTGTCTGAACCCGAGCTTCTCAACCGCTTTCAGTCGCAGCACATTTTAAAAGTATGATAGTCCCCCCCCCCCCCCCCACCGGCCCCCCCCCCCCCCCCCCCCCCCAGTCTTACTTATCAATGGGAAACATGAGCTTAGGACCATGCACACAGTCAGCCCCTTAACAACAGCGATCCCCCTCATCATATCAGAGGTCCTACCTTCGTACCCAAGTCCCTCCATAACATCAGGGGCTACTCATTACATCAGAGACCACCCATCACATCAGAGATCCTCCCTACGTGTCAGAGTCACTACATCACATCAGATGTATCTCATGACATCAGAGGACCCCCATCACATCACAGGCTCACCCCTTCACCTCAGAGGTCCTCCTATCACATCAGAGAGCCTCCATCACATCAGAGGTTCCCCCATACCATCAGAGAGCCTCCATCACATCAGAGGTTCCCCCATACCATCAGAGAGCCTCCATCACATCAGAGGTTCCCCCATACCATCAGAGAGCCTCCATCACATCAGAGGTTCCCCATCACATCAGAGGTTCCCCCATCACATCAGAGGTCCCCCATCACTTCAGAGGTTCCCCCATACCGTCAGAGAGCCTCCATCACAACAGGTTTTCCCATACCATCAGAGGTCCTCCATCACATCAGAGGTTCCCCCATACCGTCAGAGAGCCTCCATCACAACAGGTTTTCCCATACCATCAGAGGTCCTCCATCACATCAGCGGTCCCCCCATCACACCAGAGTTCCCCATCACATCAGAGGTCCCCCATCACATCAGAGGTCCCCCCATTACATCAGAGGTATCCCCATTACATCAGAGGTCCTTCCATTACATCTGAGACCTGCCCATTACATCCAAGGTCCCCCCATCACACCAGAGGATCCTCATGACATCAGAGGACCCCATCACATCAGAGGCTCACCCCTTCACCTCAGAGGTCCTCCCATCACATCAGAGGTTCTCCCATCACACCGGAGGTTCTCCCATCACACCGGAGGTTCTCCCATCACATCGGAGGTCCTTCCATCACATCAGAGGTTCCCCCATACCATCAGAGAGCCTCCATCACATCAGAGGTTCCCCCATACCATCAGAGAGCCTCCATCACATCAGAGGTTCCCCCATACCATCAGAGAGCCTCCATCACATCAGAGGTTCCCCCATACCATCAGAGAGCCTCCATCACATCAGAGGTTCCCCCATACCATCAGAGAGCCTCCATCACATCAGAGGTTCCCCCATACCATCAGAGAGCCTCCATACCAACAGGTTTTCCCATACCATCAGAGGTCCTCCATCACACCAGAGTTCCCCATCTCATCAGAGGTCCCCCCATCACATCAGAGGTCCCCCATCACATCAGAGGTCCCCCATTTACATCAGAGGTCCCCCATCACATCAGAGGTTCCCCCATCACATCAGAGGTCCCCCATCACATCAGAGGTTCCCCCATACCGTCAGAGAGCCTCCATCACAACAGGTTTTCCCATACCATCAGAGGTCCTCCATCACATCAGCGGTCCCCCCATCACACCAGAGTTCCCCATCTCATCAGAGGTCCCCCCATCACATCAGAGGTCCCCATCACATCAGAGGTCCCCCATCACATCAGAGGTCCCCCATTACATCAGAGGTACCCCATCACATCAGAGGTCCTTCCATTACATCTGAGGCCTGTCCATTACATCCAAGGTCCCCCCATCACACCAGAGGTTCCCCATCACATCAGAGGTCCCCCATCACATCAGAAGTACCCCCATCACATCAGAGGTCCTCCCATCACATCGAAGGTTCTCCCATCACATCAGAGGTCCTCCCATTACATCGGAGGTCCTTTCATCACATCAGAATTTCTCCCATCACATCAGAGATCCCCCATCACTGATGAGACTCCCCCATCACATCAGAGGATCCCCCATCACATCAGAGGATCCCCCATCACAACAGAGGTTTTCCCATACCATCAGAGGTCCTCCATCACATCAGAGTTCCTCCATCACATCAGAGGTCCTTCCATTACATCTGAGGCCTGCCCATTACATCCAAAGTCCCCCCATCACATCAGAGGATCCCCATCACATCAGAGGTTCCCCATCACATCAGAGGTCCCTTCACATCAGAGGTTCCCCCATCACATCAGAGGTCCCTTCACATCAGAGGTTCCCCAGCACATCAGAGGTTCTCCCATTACATCAGAGGTCCCCCCATCACATCAGAGGTCCCCCCATCACATCAGAGGTCTTCCATTACATCAGAGCTCCCCCCATCACATCAGAGGCTCACCTCTTTACATCAGAGGTTCCCCCATCACATCAGAGGTCCCCTTCACATCAGAGGTTCCCCATCACATCAAAGGTCCCCCCATCACATCAGAGGTTCCCCATCACATCAGAGGTCCCCCCATCACATCAGAGGTTCCCATCACATCAGAGGTCCCCTGGCACATCAGAGGTTATCCACCACATCAGAGGTTCCCCATCACATCAGAGGCTCACCCCTTTACATCAGAGGTCCCCCCGTCACATCAGAGGTCCCCCATCACATCAGAGGTCTCCCCATTACATCAGAGGTCCCCATCACATCAGAGCCACCCCTTCACATCAGAGGCTCACCCCTTCATGGGTCAACTGCTATAAGAGAGCAAGGGCGTGGGTCCAATGATATAAGAGATCAAGGGCATGGTCCAATGATATAGGAGAGCAAGGGCATTGGTCCAATGATATAGGAGAGCAAGGGCATTGGTCCAATGATATAGGAGAGCAAGGGCATGGGTCCAGTGCTATAAGAGAGCAAGGGCATGGGTCCAGTGCTATAAGAGAGCAAGGGCATGGGTCCAGTGCTATAAGTGACTGTTTGTGAACTCACTGCAAAGTATATTCCATGGGCAATAAGTTTAAAAGGCTAAAAATAAAACCTATGTGGCTCACGGCCAAAGTTAAAAAAGCTATAAAAAATAAGAAAAGAGCTTTTAAAAAATATAAAAACGAAGGAACACTATTGTCATTTAACCACTTCAATACCGGGGGGGGGGGGCACTTATACAGCTTCCTGCCCAGGCCAATTTTTCAGCGCTGTCGCACTTTGAATGACAATTGCGTCGTATTTGATCATCTCTGCGTTTTTTATTTTCTGCTAAAAAATAAAAAAAAAGACCGGAAATATTTTTGTTTCTGTTACAAAACTTTGTAAATAAGTACGTTTTCTCCTTCACTGATGGGCACTGATGGGGCTGCACTGATGGTCACCGATGAGGTGGCACTGATATGGGGCACTGATAGGTGGCACTGATGGGTACACATAGGTGGCACTGAAAGGCAGTACTCATGGGCACTGATAGGTGGCACGGATGGGCACTGATAGGCGGCACGGATGGGCACTGATAGGCGGCACGGATGGGCACTGATAGATGGCACTAATGTACACCTATCAGCCTAATGTCCTTATAAACCAGTTACTGTTCCTGTTTCTCTGTATTGGTGCGGTTAGTTCTCCCCCATTAGTACGGGGTGCGGTTAGTTCCCCCCATTAATACGGGGTGTGGTTAGTTCCCACCTATTAGTACGGGGTGCGTTTAGTTCCCCCCATTAGTACAGGGTGTGGTTAGTTCCCCCCATTAGTACAGGGTGCGGTTAGTTCCCCCCATTAGTACGGGGTGCGGTTAGTTCCCCCCATTAATATGGGGTGTGGTTAGTTCCCACCCATTAGTACGGGGTGCGGTTAGTTCCCCCCATTAATACGGGGTGTGGTTAGTTCCCACCCATTAGTACAGGGTGCGGTTAGTTCTCCCCATTCATACGGGGTGCGGTTAGTTCCCCCCCCATTAGTAGGGTGTTTGGTTAGTTCCCCCCATTATTAGGGGCGGCGGTTAGTTCCCCCCCCCATTAGTAAGGGGTGCGGTTAGTTCTCCTCCATTAATATGGGGGGTGATTAGTTCTCCATTAGTAGGGTGTGCGGTTAATTCCCCCCATTAGTACGGGGCGGTTAGTTCTCCCCATTATTAGGGGGGCGGTTAGCCCCCCCCATTAGTAGGGGGTGTGGTTAGTTCCCCCCATTATTAGGGGGGGCGGTTAGTTCCCTCCTCCCATTATTAGGGGGATGCGGTTAGTCCCCCCCCCATTAGTACGGGGTGTGGTTAGTTCTCCTCCATTAGTAGGGTGTGTGGTTAATTCCCCTCATTAGTACGGGGCGGTTAGTTCTCCGCATTATTAGGGGGGGGCGGTTAGTTCCCCCCCCCCATTTGAACGGGTGCGGTTAGTTCTCCTCCATTAATATGGGGGGTGGTTAGTTCTCCTCCATTAGTACGGGCGGTTAGTCCCCCCCCCCCCATTTGAACGGGGTGCGGTTAGTTCTCCCCATCAGTATGGGGGGGCAGTCTATTCTCCTGATAGCAGTTGTCGGGGTTGGCAAGGCATGGAGGGTTAATGACAGGAATGTACGACTGGCTCTGGTCCTATCAGAGAAAGGATCTGTTTACCCATCAGAAGGTAACCTAGCAGCCGGTCACCTGCCTGGGGACATCAGAAGCCTGTTGTCACCTCTCTGGGGACGGATTCGGAGGCACAGCGCAGCTTGCAGGCGTCACTGTTTGGGATACAAATATTTCTCATGTTTGGTATATGTTGTGCCTCTGGATCCAGGCAGGTGAGGAACTCTCCAATCCAAACAATGCAGGCGGGGGGCGCTCACACATCTGTCTGAGTGTTAAATTCCTCACTGTACCCTCACCCCCCCCTATTGTCCCCTATAGAAGATTGATGTATGGATAGATGTGATCTGTGCAGTGTTGGATGAGGGGGGTCATATAGCGGACATTGTCCCCTATAGAAGAGGGATGTATGGATAGATGTGACCTGTGTGGTGTTGGATGAGGGGGGGTCATATAGCGGACATTGTCCCCTATAGAGAAGGGATATATGGATAGATGTGATCTGTGCGGTGTTGGGTGAGGGGGTCATATAGCGGACATGGTCCCCTATAGAAGAGGGATGTATGGGTAGATGTGATCTGTACGGTGTTGGGTGAGGGGGTCACATAGCGGACATAGTCCTCTATAGAAGAGGGATATATGGATAGATGTGATCTGTGTGGTGTTGGGTGAGGGGGTCATATAGCGGACATGGTCCCCTATAGAAGAGGGATGTATGGGTAGATGTGATCTGTACGGTGTTGGGTGAGGGGGTCACATAGCGGACATAGTCCTCTATAGAAGAGGGATATATGGATAGATGTGATCTGTGTGGTGTTGGGTGAGGGGGGGTCACATAGCGGACATTGTCCCCTATAGAAGAGGGATGTATGGATAGATGTGATCTGTGCGGTGTTGGGTGAGGGGGGGTCACATAGCGGACATGGTCCCCTATAGAAGAGGGATATATGGGTAGATGTGATCTGTGCAGTGTTGGATGAGGGGGGTCATATAGCGGACATTGTCACCTATAGAAGAGGGATATATGGATAGATGTGATCTGTGCGGTGTTGGGTGAGGGGGTCATTATTATTATTATACAGGATTTATATATCGCCAACAGTTTACGTAGCGCTTTATAACTTGAGGGTAGACAGTATAAATACAATACACTTTAATACAGGAGGAATCGGAGGGCCCTGCTCATTGGAGCTTACAATCTAAGAGGGAAGGTCAAGAGATACAGGTAATCACTGTGGGGGGATGGGCTGTTCAAGAAGATAAATGTACAGTTGTTAGGTGGGGGCCAGATAGGCTTCTCTGAAGAGATGAGTTTTCAGGGATCGTCTGAATGTGGATAAAGTAGGAGAAAATCGGACAGATTGGGGTAGAGCGTTCCAGAGGATGGGAGAGGCTCTGGAGAAGTCCTGAAGGCGAGCATGCGATGAGGTGATGAGGGGGTTTGAGAGCAGGAGGTCTTGGGAGGAGCGAAGAGAACGATTAGGTTGGTATTCGGAGACCAGGTTAGTGATGTAGTTGGGGGCCCGAGTTGTGGGTGGCTTTGTAAGTTATAGTTAGTATCTTGAATTGAATTCGGTGACTGAGTGGCAGCCAATGGAGGGATTGGCAGAGGGGTATAGCAGACGCCGAGCGGTTTGTGAGGTGGGTGAGCCTGGCAGCAGCGTTCATGATGGACTGAAGTGGGGAGGAGCCCATTTAGAGGTAAGCCAATGAGGAGGGAGTTGCAGTAGTCGAGGCGGGAGATGACCAGGGAGTGGATTAGAAGCTTGGTGGTGACATTGGTTAGGAAGGGGGCGTATCATGGAGATGTTGTGGAGGTTGAGGCGGCAAATTTTGGATAGCGATAGGATGTGGGGGCCGACAGGTTAGTTCAGAGTCCAGGATTACACCTAGGACCTTGGCGTGGGGGTGGGGGGGGGGGAGTCCGGGATTACACCTAGGACCTTGGCGTGGGGGGGGGGGAGGGGGAGTCCAGGATTACACCTAGGACCTTGGCGTGGGGGGGGAGGGGGAGTCCAGGATTACACCTAGGACCTTGGCGTGGGGGGGGGGGAGTCCAGGATTACACCTAGGACCTTGGTGTGGGGGGGAGGGGGAGTCCAGGATTACACCTAGGACCTTGGCGTGGGGGGGGGGAGTCCAGGATTACACCTAGGACCTTGGCATGGGGGGGGAGTCCAGGATTACACCTAGGACCTTGGCGTGGGGGGGGGAGGGGGAGTCCAGGATTACACCTAGGACCTTGGTGTGGGGGGGGGAGTCCAGGATTACACCTAGGACCTTGGTGTGGGGGGGAGGGGGAGTCCAGGATTACACCTAGGACCTTGGTGTGGGGGGGAGGGGGAGTCCAGGATTACACCTAGGACCTTGGCATGGGGGGGGAGGGGGAGTCCAGGATTACACCTAGGACCTTGGCATGGGGGGGGAGGGGGAGTCTAGGATTACACCTAGGACCTTGGCGTGGGGGGGAGTCCAGGATTACACCTAGGACCTTGGCGTGGGGGGGAGGGGGAGTCCAGGATTACACCTAGGACGTTGGCGTGGGGGGGGAGGGGGAGTCCAGGATTACACCTAGGACCTTGGCGTGGGGGGGGGAGGGGGAGTCCAGGATTACACCTAGGACCTTGGCGTGGGGGGGGGGAGTCCAGGATTACACCTAGGACCTTGGCGTGGGGGGGAGGGGGAGTCCAGGATTACACCTAGGACCTTGGCGTGGGGGGGGGGGGAGTCCAGGATTACACCTAGGACCTTGGTGTGGGGGGGAGGGGGAGTCCAGGATTACACCTAGGACCTTGGCGTGGGGGGGAGTCCAGGATTACACCTAGGACCTTGGCGTGGGGGGGGAGTCCAGGATTACACCTAGGACCTTGGCGTGGGGGGGAGTCCAGGATTACACCTAGGACCTTGGGGGGGTGGGGGGGAGTCCAGGATTACACCTAGGACCTTGGGGGGAGGGGGAGTCCAGGATTACACCTAGGACCTTGGGGGGGGAGGGGGAGTCCAGGATTACACCTAGGACCTTGGCGTGGGGGGGAGTCCAGGATTACACCTAGGACCTTGGCGTGGGGGGGAGTCCAGGATTACACCTAGGACCTTGGCGTGGGGGGGGTCCAGGATTACACCTAGGACCTTGGGGGGGAGGGGGAGTAAAGGATTACACCTAGGACCTTGGGGGGGAGGGGGAGTCCAGGATTACACCTAGGACCTTGGGGGGGAGGGGGGAGTCCAGGATTACACCTAGGACCTTGGCGTGGGGGGGAGTCCAGGATTACACCTAGGACCTTGGGGGGGAGGGGGAGTCCAGGATTACACCTAGGACCTTGGCGTGGGGGGGAGTCCAGGATTACACCTAGGACCTTGGGGGGGAGGGGGAGTCCAGGATTACACCTAGGACCTTGGGGGGGAGGGGGGAGTCCAGGATTACACCTAGGACCTTGGCGTGGGGGGGAGTCCAGGATTACACCTAGGACCTTGGCGTGGGGGGGAGTCCAGGATTACACCTAGGACCTTAGCGTGGGGGGAGTCCAGGATTACACCTAGGACCTTGGGGGGAGGGGGAGTCCAGGATTACACCTAGGACCTTGGCGTGGGGGGGGGAGTCCAGGATTACACCTAGGACCTTGGCGTGGGGGGGGGGAGTCCAGGATTACACCAAGGACCTTGGCGTGGTGGGGAGGGGGAGTCCAGGATTACACCTTGGCATGGGGGGGAGTCCAGGATTACACCTAGGACCTTGGCGCGGGGGTGGGGAGGCAAGATGATAGTTGAGCCATTGATATTGACAGAGAAATCAGAGGAAGTGGCACCTGAGGAAGGAGGAAATATCATGAGATCGGTTTTGGATAGGTTGAGTTTGAGGAAGTGATGTGGGAGGGAGTCCAGGATTACACCTAGGACCTTGGCGTGGGGGGGGGGGGGGGGGAGTCCAGGATTACACCTAGGACCTTGGCATGGGGGGGGGGAGTCCAGGATTACACCTAGGACCTTGGCGTGGGGGGGGGGAGAGTCCAGGATTACACCTAGGACCTTGGCGTGGGGGGGGGAGTCCAGGATTACACCTAGGTCCTTGGCATGGGGGGGGGGGAGTCCAGGATTACACCTAGGACCTTGATGTGGGGGGGGGGGGAGTCCAGGATTACACCTATGACCTTGGCGTGGGGGGGGGGGGGGAGTCCAGGATTACACCTAGGACCTTGGCGGGGGGGGGGGAGTTGATAGTTGAGCCGTTGATATTGACAGAGAAATCAGAGGAAGTGGCACCTGAGGAAGGAGGAAATATCATGAGATCGGTTTTGGATAGGTTGAGTTTGAGGAAGTGATGTGACAACAGTAATTTGGTAATGTGTGAGGAGACAGATGGAGAGACCTGGGGGGTGGAGAGAGAGATTTGGGTGTCATCAGGGTAGAGATGATATTTAAAGCTGTAGGAGGCAATCAACTGACCCAGGGAGGAGGTGTAGTATGAGAAAGGAGAGGTCCAAGAACAGAACCTTGGGGGACCCCAACGGAGAAAGGAAGAGCAGAGGAGGAAGTAGTGTTGTAAGTGATACTGAAGGTGCGGTTGGATAGGTAGGATGAGAACCAGCGAAGAGTCATGGAGACTAAAGGAGTGGAGTTTGTTGAGGAGAAGGTGGGGTGGTCCACTGTGTCAGGCAGCAGTGAGACCCAGGGGACGTAGTACAGAATAATGTCCGCCGGTTTTAGCCATTAGTAGGTCAGTTGAGAGTTTGAGGAGAGCAGTTTCGGTGGAGTGCTGAGGGTGAAATCCGGACTGAAGGGGATCCAGAAGTTTGTTCATGGTCAGATAGTCGCTCAGTCGGTTGTAGACCAGTCTTTCAAGAAGTTTGGAGGAGAAGGTGAGTAGGGAGATGGGACGTAGGTTATGATTGGTGGGGTCCAGTGAGGGCTTTTTAAGTATGGGGGTGACTAGCTCATGTTTTAGAGAGTTTAGGAAGATGCCACAAGAGAGGGAGAGGTTGGATATGTGAGTTGGAGAGTGTAGAATTGAGTCGGAGGGTGAGCGCAGCATTTGTGAGGGAGCGGGATCCCGGGGGCAGGTGGTTAGATGAGTGTTAGATAAAAGTTTAGCAACCTCATTAATAGTAGCAGTGGTTGAATGAGGGAAGTGATGATTGTATCTGTGGACATGGGGTGTCGCATGGGGGTGGTTTTTGCACGTTGGAGATCTCATGAATTGCATCGATCTTAGTTTTGAAGTGATTGGCGATCTCCTGGGCAGTGAGTGAGTTGGTGGGTGGAGATGGTGGAGGACAGAGTAGAGTGTTGAAGGTAGAGAAGAGATGATGTGGACTGGATGAGAAGGGGTTAATGAGTGTGGTAAAGTAGGTCTGTTTGGCAGTGGGGAGGCAGGAATAGTATTTTAGGAGGGCAGATTTATATTGTGTGAAGTCTTCCTGGAACTTGGTCCTTATGCCACAGACGCTCAAGAACGCTCTACGTTTTCTGAGACTTCTGGTGTCGTCTGTTTGCCAGGGGTGTAGCAGTCGGGGCCTAATTCTGTGTGTGGTGAGGGGGCGAGCTTGTCTAGGGAGGAAGACAGTGAGTGGTTGTAGATGGAAGTGGCCAGGTCGGGGCAGGACAGGGGTGAGATTTTGTCATAGAGGTGATCAGTAGTAGAGAAGAGAAGGGTTGAGGTGGCGAAGGTTTCTATGTGTAACTGTTAGGCGGTTGGAGGGAGAGGAGGTGGAAGACAAGGAGACAAGGAGAGAGCAAAACTAATAGAAGAGGGATATATGGATTGATGTGATCTGTGTGGTGTTGGATGGGGGGGGGGGGGGGGGGGGGGTGGGGTTCATATAGCGGACATTGTCCCCTATAGAAGAGGGATGTATGGATAGATGTGATCTGTGCGGTGTTGGGGGGTCATATAGCGGACATTGTGCCCTATAGAAGATCGATGTATGGATAGATGTGATCTGTGCGGTGTTGGGTGGGTGGGGGGTCATATAGCGGACATGGTCCCCTATAGAAGGGGGGTGTATGGATAGATGTGATCTGTGCGGTGTTGGGTGGGTGGGGGGTCATATAGCGGACATTGTCCCCTATAGAAGGGGGATGTATGGGTAGATGTGATCTGTGTGGTGGTGGATGGGGGGGTCATATAGCGGACATGGTCCCCTATAGAAGGGGGATGTATGGATAGATGTGATCTGTGCGGTCACATAGCGGACATGGTCCCCTATAGAAGAGGGGTGTGTGGATAGATGTGATCTGTGCGGTGTTGGATGGGGGGTCATATAGCAGACATGGTCCCCTATAGAAGAGCAATGTATGGATAGATGTGATCTGTGCGGTGTTGGGGGGCACATAGCAGACATGGTCCCCTATAGAAGTGGGATGTATGGGTAGATGTGATCTGTGTGCTGTTGGATGGGGGGGCCATATAGCGGACATTGTCCCCTATAGAAGGGGGGTGTATGGATAGATGTGATCTGTGCAGTGTTGGGGGGTCATATAGCGGACATTGTCCCCTATAGAAGAGAGATGTATGGATAGATGTGATCTGTGCGGTGTTGGGTGAGGGGGTCACATAGCGGACATGGTCCCCTATAGAAGAGGGATGTATGGATAGATGTGATCTGTGCGGTGTTGGATGGGGGGGTCACATGGCGGACATGGTCCCCTATAGAAGAGCAATGTATGGATAGGTGTGATCTGTGCTGTGTTGGGTGAGGGGTCATATAGTGGACATTGTCCCCTATAGAAGAGGGATGGATGGGATGGGGTGTTGGGGGGTCACATAGCGGACATGGTCCCCTATAGCGGTGTATGGATAGGTGTGATCTGTGCTGTGTTGGGGGGTCATATAGTGGACATGGTCCCCTATAGAAGAGGGATGTATGGATAGGTGTGATCTGTGCAGTGTTGGATGGGGGGGGGGGTCACATAGCGGACATGGTCCCCTATAGAAGGGGGATATATGGATAGATGAGATCTGTGCTGTGTTGGATGGGGGGGGGGGTCACATAGCGGACATGGTCCCCTATAGAAGGGGGATATATGGATAGATGAGATCTGTGCTGTGTTGGGGGGTCATATAGTGGACATAGTCCCCTATAGAAAGACATTTATGAGTATTTAATT